>ML417190.1:0-117929 GCA_005239525.1 Nicotiana knightiana | reverse complement strand
GGGGGGGGGGGGGGGGGGGGGGTTGTTTTCTTGAAATTTATTTATTTCCTTGATCACAATATCCATGCTTAGACTAGTTAATTACTTAATTGATCGTTCTTTTCACATTTATGATCTATTTGAGATAATTGAATATTGTTTTCCGAAGTTAAGGCTGGTATTGTGGAAACATTGTTGATGTGAGGCATGTTCTTGCTTATGCTGTCTTCCATTTTGTTTATGATCACCGTTATATGGTAAGAGAGAGTGTTAATGCACGAAGGGTGATGTCGTTCCATATGAGAGTGTTAATGCACGAAGTGTGATGTCGTGTTGTATCTATTGATTTATGATAAAAGTGAGAGTAAAAGCACGAAGGGTGATTTCGTGTTGTTATTATTGTTTCACATTGAGGTTGGGAGTAAAAAAATGAAGGTTGATGCCATGCCGATATTATTATTTCGTAGAGAGGTTGATAGTAAAAGCACGAAGGGTGATGCCGTACAGTTTTGCTCATTATGTTTATTCATTTTACTGGTTAAAGGCTTATTGAATGTTTGTTATTATCATTCCATGTGGTATTTATCGTATATTGTACCCCCATTTTGCATGTCCCCTCCTAAAATCACATGGTTAGCTTTTATTTGTTGTTGTTTTGTATGTATATTTTTATCTGCACATGTTTATTTTACGTAGGTGTTTTGTCATAGGCTGGTCACTACCTCGTCGAGATTAGACTCGACACTTACAGAGTACATTAGATCAGTTATACTCGTACTACACTCTACACTTTTATTGTAGATTTTGGTACTGGTCCCAGGTGTCCGTTAGGCGTTTCACCTCGGATTTGCATTGGCGACTCGAGGTAGATCTGCTGGCATTCATAGACCTTGAAATCCCCTTCCATTTCCCCTATTTTACTATTCTTTTTGTTCAAGACAATTGTACTTCTTTTAAACCCTATTTGTAGAGACTCTAGAAGCTCGTGACTTATGATTCCAGATCCGAGTTGTACTTAGATATTATTGGTTTCTTATGTAATTCCGCACCAGTTTTAACCTCATTTCAGCTTAATTGTTTTTATTTATTGGAACTGATTAAAATTGGTATAAAGATCCTCTAATGCTGCATTTTCTAGAAAGTGATTTGTTAGGAGCCATCACAGTCTCGAAGGGGGGAATTCCGGGTCGTGACAAGTTGGTATCGGAGCACTAGGTTTCCTAGGTCTCACAAATCACGAGTAGGCTTAGTAGAGTCTGGAGTATCGGTATGGAGACATCTGTACTTATCTTCTAGAGGCTATGAAGTTTAGGAAACAAATTTCACTTCTATTCTTCTCTGTCATGCGATTTTATTCTATCATTACTGATTGAACTCTTATATTCTTGTCCTTCGCAGATGGAAATAATACGTGCTACGTCTTCGGTTGGACAGTAGTCAGAGCCCCTAGTAGCAGCTCCTATGAGTGGCAGAGGTCGAGGCCGAGGTCACGACAGAGGCCAAGGCAGTGGAGTTCGAGCAGCAACACCAGCAGTGGAGCCTCAGGTGGATTTTGATGAGGAGGTTCCAGCTTAGACTATACATGTTGGACCAGCTCTGGTCCCAGAGGGATTCATCGCCACCCTAGTGCTTTAGGGTGCTCTAGTCCATTTGGTGGGCCTTATGGAGAGTGTGGCCTAGGTTTGTACATTTCCTATTGCATCAGTCCTCTTTCAGGCTGGGGGAGGAGCACAGATTCCCAATACTCATACTCCAAAGTGGATGGCTACTCCAGCAACCCCGCCAGTTGGGGTAGTTTAGCCAGTTGTTGTGGCACAGGCCGTTGATGGATCCCCCATGTCTTTTGAGGCTTTATGGAGTTTGGACAAGTTTACTAAGATCTTTCCAGTTCACTTTAGTGGTGCACCTTCAGAGGAACCATAGGATTATCTTGGTAGTAACCATGAGGTGCTGTGGAACATGGGTATAGTTGGGACCAATGGGGTCGATTTTGCTGTATTTTAGATGATGGATTCTGCCAAGAAATGGTGGAGGGACTACGTGTTGACCAGACCAGCTTGGTCACCTGCTCTTACTTAGGACCAGTTCTCTCAGCTCTTCCTAAAGAATTTCCTTGCCATCACATTGGGAGAGAATTGCCGGCAGTTCGAGCGTCTCTCGCAGGGCAGTATGGCTCTTACTCAGTACAAGAATAATTTTTTGGATCTATCCTATCATGATCTTATGTTGCTTCCTAATGAGCGGGAGAGGGTGAAGAGGTTTATACATGGACTCGCTCGCCCTGTCAAGCTTCAAATGACCAAGGTGACTGGGGGTGAGATATCTTTTCAGGCGGTTGCCAATGTCGCCAAGTGGATCGAGGTGGTTCTTGCACAAGAGAGAGGGCAGTGGACTGATAAAAGGCCTTGTCATTTCGATAACAGTGGAACCTCTTCTGGAGGTAGGGGAACTTTTTTTAGAGGACATCCTCCCAGGACGTTTCATTCTGTACTCCAGGAATCTCACAGTGCTTCAGGTGGTCACAACCGTTATATGTCTCATCCCGATCAGCTAGCCTAAAGTGCACCACCACCTCCAATTTGTGCACCTTCAGTCCGAGTTTTCAGGGTGGTTACTCAGGTCGAGAGGGTCAGTCCAGGGTTAGCCGCCACATCAGCCGAGGTCTTGTTATACTTATGGTGACCCGAGCATATTGCTAAATTTTGACCTCGGCCACCGGGCAGCTCACAGTAGCAGGGTTCTCGTGCCATGGTTCTCAGCCAGTTAGAGGAAGGAGTCAGGCAGTTAGTGGCAGAGGTCAGACTGTTAGAGGTAGAGGTCAAGCCGTTAGGGGTGGAGGCCAACCAGTTAGAGGCTGTCCAGAGAAGTTGGTCGGAGTGGTGGTTCCATCCCCGATGTTATGCTTTACCAGCCATACCCGAGGCTGAGTCATCTACTGCTGTTATTACAGGTATTATTTCAGTTTTTCATATGGATGCTTCAGTTCTATTCGATGAGCTCTAGTTATTCCTATGTGCCCTCTTGTGTTGATTCATATCTGGTTGTGCCTCGTGATTCTTTGAGTGCTCCTGTGTATGTGGTCAAACCTGTGGGAGATTCTATTATTGTAGACAATGTCTATTGTTTGTCTATGGTTACTATTAGAGAGTCTCGAGATTGGCGTTGATCTCCTACTTCTCCATATGGTAAATTTTGATGTCATCTTGGGTATGGATTGGCTATGACCTTTTGTAATGACCCGTCCGGTCATTTCAAGAGTTGTAGTGTTGTTCCCTTTTTCCTTCTCATTTTTGTGCTTCACTATTGTTTTACGAGTAATTGAGTTAGTTGGTTTGGGTCTGGAGAGAATTAAGAGTGAATTGAGATAATTAATCTCTTAATTGAAAGCATAACTTGGAAGAGTTGACCGGATGTTGACTTATGTGTAAATGACAACGGATTTGAATTTTGATGGTTCTGTTAGCTCCATTAGCTGACTATGGAATTAGGAGTTTGTCCGAATTGTGATTTGGGGGTCCGTAGTAGAATTAGGCTTGAAATGGCGAAAGTTGGAATTTGGAAAGTTTGACGGGGAGTGGACTTTTTGATATCGAGATCAGATTCCAATTCCGGATGATTCAGTAGGTCCACGGTGTCATTTGTGACTTGTGTGAAAATTTCGAGGTCCATTGGATGTGGTTTGATAGGTTTAAGCATCGTTTGTAGAATTTGGAAGTTTCAAAGTTTATTAGGCTTGAATCCGTGTACAATTCATGTTTTTGGTGTTGTTTGAGGTGATTTGAGGGTCCGACTAAATCCGTATGATTTTTTGGGACTTGACGGTATGTTTGGTGGAGGTCGCAGGGGCCTCGGGTGGATTTCGGATGGTAAACAGATTGGAAATGGACTTTGAAGATTGCTGAAGTCTGCTGATGTTCTGTGTTCTGGTGTCCTTCCATGCTATCGCGAGGATGGGTCCGCGATCACGAAGGGTCTTTGAGGGCTGTTGCTTTTTCCTCTACGCATTCGCAAAGAGAGGGACGCGATCACGGAATTTGAGAAGCTTGTGCTTCGCGAACGCATACAGTGGATCACGCTCACGTACAAGGAAGTGAGGAAACTGGGGAGCACTCAGTGTTCTTCGCGTTCGCGAGTTGTGGATCGCTATCGCATAATCTTAGAAAGACAGGGATCATGCGATTGTGAAAGAGGATTTTGTGAGCTGGGCAGAATTGTTCTACACGAACGCGGCTGTTATTCCGCGATCGCGAAAGCTAATAACTGGGCAGTAGTGATAAATTTGTAAAATGAGGGTCTGAACCCATTTTTCATATTTTTATTTAGATACCTCTGATTTGGGCGATTACTGAAATGTTTTCTATAAGTTGATTGGGGTAAGTAATTCTTACTTAATTTTTTGTTATATACCATGTTTATGTCTTTAATTCCATCATCTAATTGGTTTTTTGGGGTGGCAAATTGGGGAAATGAGGAAGAGTTCATGGGCTAGAATTTTGAGGTTTTTAATGGAATTTGATTATCGATTTGAGTAAATTTGGTAGGGTTAGACTCGTGAGTGAATGGGCTTTTGGGTTTTACAACATTTTTCAGATTTCGAGACGTGGGCCAGGGGCCTTATTCGAGCCAATTTTTGATTTTGGCTTATAGTTTTGTATTTTTCTTGTGGAATTGATTCATTTTGACCGTATTAATTGTATTGTACTATTTTTGGCTAGATTTGGGCGTTTGGAAGCCGCTTTTCGTGGAAAAGGCATATTGGAGTAGAGTTTTGCTCAAGTTGAGGTAAGTAACAGTTCTAAATCATACTCTAAGGGTATGAAACCCCGAATTTTGTGTTATATGACTATTTTGTAGGTGATGCACATGCTAGGTGACGGGCCTGTGGGTGTGAACCATGGGAAATTTGACTTGGTCCATTCCATAGAACTGTAAAGTTTAATAACTTGTTGTCAGCTATATGCTCTCCATGTGTTATATAAATTTGACAGTAAATCATGTTAGAAATCATGCTTCAACTATGTGTTGGTGGTCTAGAGACCCACAGAGGTCGTGATACCTGTTGAATCTTCCTCCTTATTGTTACTTGTACTCTGTTCTAGTATTACTTTCATATTATACCCCAGCCTCTGTTATTCCTTGTTGATACATTATATCATTTTCTGTTTTGGGATGATTTTCCTTAATTACTAAGAGCCCGTGAGACTAGAGAGGCTGATGAGTGAGTGAGGCTGAAGTCCTGTTTATGAGGTATTGATACCATAGTACGTGAGTTGTCCGTGTGGATCCAGATATTTATACTGTAGCACGTGAGTTGTCCATGAGGATTCTAATATGATATTATAGCATGTGAGTTGTCCATGCAGATTATAGTGCTTGGGCTATAAGAGTCCCTTGGAGTCTGTACACCCTAGTTAGCGCAGGTACCTATTGAGTGCGAGTGTTGAGGGCGGACTGCCGAATGATGAGCTATTGAGGTAGTCCGATTGACTGTTGCCCTGAGAGGCTGTATTTTCTTTCATTGTTGTTGCATATAACTTCCATATATCACTGTTTGAACTTATGGAAGATATGATATCCATGTTTTACCTTAATTTGGCTTTGTAACTAATTTGACTTAATTTGCTGGAATCGAGAGCATGTCTAGTTTTTCCCTGTTGAAACAATTGGAAATGAACTATATTTGTGCAACTCATCACTATCTTCAATCCTTATTTAGTATTGTTACTTACTGAGTTGGTTCTACTTACGCTACATCCTGAACTTCATGTGCAGGTCCAGGTGTTCCCCGTCATAGTGGGTGTTGATATTTGAGCATCTAATCCCGCTGACTATCGAGGTAGCTGCATGGTGTTCACAGGCCTTGAATCGCCTGCATTATCTTTATTTGCGTTTAATTTCTTATTCCTTAGACATTTTAGTAGACTGTTTCTAGTATAGATTTTCATGTACTCAGTGACACCCCGATTTTGGGAGAGATTTGTATTACGTTGTGGATTTATTTCTGTGCTAGGGCCGCACTTGCAGATCCATTAGTTGCCCCAGTCCGGGGGTAGGTTCCAGTTGTGAGTGAGTTAGTGGGGCCAACTCAGGCACCAGCTGTGCCTATTGTGATTCCAGTCTTTCAGGAGTCCTTAGCTCAAATTCTGACCATGTGTACCATTCTTCCTCAGGCGGTCTCTACTCCGGCCGCAACATCAACTTCTCAGACCCGGGGAGCTGCCCAGACTCCCGTCGCCCGTACACTATAGCAGGTGATGTAGAGACTCCGAACACCGGGGCAGCACCACTCACTTAGGAGGAGTCCTCTGTTCTCTTCTTGGAGAAGTTCGTGCCGCAGTCTCGCAAAGAGGAGCTACACAGATAGTTCGAGCAATTATGTCTAGATGATATTCCTGTTACGCAATATGAGATGAGGTTTTTTGAGTTGGCCCGTCATGAAATTTTGGTGGTTGCCACTGACATGGAGAGGATCATGAGGTTCATTGACGGCCTCACATATCAGTTGCAGTTGCTTATGACTCGAGAGAGGGTATCCGGTGCCACTTTTGATGATGTAGTCATCATTACTCGACACATAGAGATGGTCCGCAACCAGGAGCGTATAAAGAGGAAGGCCAAGAGGCCTCGCAGCCCGAGTAGTTTTAGTGGTGCTCCTTCCAAGGATTAGTTCCACCACGTTAGGGGTCGTCCTTACAGGCATGTCAGATAGCTCGGCCATCTCATTGTGGTGCATCCGTTAGCCACGATTTTTACAGTGCTCGCTCAGGCCAGTCGTCATTCAGTGCACATCCAATACAGAGTTCTCACCATGCCTCGTCTGCTCATATTTCTACAGGTACTTCCTCCGGGTATCAAGAGCAGTAATTTCGTCAAAAGAGGCGTTGTTTCGAGTGTAGAGATTTTGGTCATACCAAGAGATATTACCCTAGGTTGTTGAGTGGGATTCCGTAGCAAAGTTCTCGACTGATGGAACCAGCACCAGTAGCTACACCACCCGCTCAGCCAGCTCGGGGTGGGGCTCAGTTAGCTAGAGGTCGCCCTAGAGAGGGTGGCTGATCAGGTGGCGGCCAGACCCTATTCTATGTTGTTCCCCCCATACTAGATGCCATATCTTCAGATGCAGTGATCACAAGTATTGTCTCAGTTTTCCACAAGGATGCTTCTATATTATATGACATGGCTTCAAATACTATTATTGTGGACCGTGTATATCGGTCATGTGTCGTGTCTATTGGGAGTGTGGAGACTAGAGTTGATCTCTTATTGCTTAGTATGGTCGATTTCAATGTGATCTTGGGTATTGATTGGTTGTCCCTATGTCGTGCTATTCTAGATTGTCACGCTAAGACCGTGACATTGGCAATGTCGGTGTTGCCGAAGGTTGAGTGGAGCAGTTCTATAGACTATGTTCCCAACAGAGTGATTTCATGTTTGAAGGCCCGGCAAATTGTTGGGAACAATTGTTTATCTTAATTGGACTTTATGAGGGATGTTAATGCTGATGCTCCCACCATAGATTCTGTCCCGGTGGTGTGGGAGTTTTCGGAACTATTTCCTATAGACCTGTCGGGCATGTCGCCCGACAGGAATATTGACTTTGGTATTGACTTGGTGCTAGAAACTCAGCCCATTTCTATTCCACCGTATCATATGGCACCAGTTGAGTTGAATGAATGGAAGGAGAGACTTCATGAACTCCTTAATAAGGGGTTTATTTTGCCTACTGTGTCACCTTGGGGTGCACCAGTTCTGTTTATGAAGAAAAAGGATGGTACTCTGAGAATGTGCATTGATTTTAGTCAATTGAACAAAGTCACAATCAAGAACAAGTATCCTTTGCCGCGCATTGATGAGGGCGTTCCCCAAGAATGATTTGAGATCTAGGTATCACCAGTTGATGATTCGGGACTCAGATTTTCTTAAGACAACATTCAAGACGTGTTATGGCCATTATGAGTTCCTTGTGATGTCTTTTAGGCTGACCAACACTCCAGCAACGTTCATGCATCTGATGAACATCATATTTCAGCCTTATCTCGACTTGTTTGGCATTGTATTCATTGATGACATCCTAGTGTACTCTCGTAGATAAGAGGAGCATGCCCAACATTTGAGGATTGTGTTGCAGCAGTTTAGGCAGGAGAAGCTTTATGAAAAGTTCTCCAAGTGTGAATTTTGGCTCAATTCAGAGGCATTCTTGGGGTAGGTGGTGTCCAGTGAGGGTATTCAGGTGGATCCGAAAAAGGTAGAGGCGGTTCAGAGTTGACCCAGACCGTCCTCAGCTACCGAGATTCGGAGCTTTCTTGGCTATGTTGGTTATTATGGTCGCTTCGTGTAGGGATTTTCATCTATTGCGTTGCCCTTGACCAAACTGAAACCCAAAAGGGTGCTCCTTTTAGGTGGTTGAATGAGTGCGAGGAGAGCTTTAAGAAGCTCAAGGCTGCTTTGACCACAACTCCAAGTCTAGTTCTACCATCAGCTTCTAGTACATATACAATGTATTGTGATGCTTCTCGAATCGGTATTGGGTGTGTTTTGATGAAGGAGGGTAAAGTGATTGCTTATGCTTCATTCCAGTTGAAGCCCCATGAGAAGAAATACCACGTTCACTATTTGGAGTTGGCTGCCTTTGTTCATATGTTGAAGATTTGGAGGCACTATCTCTATGGTGTGTCTTGTTAGGTATTTATAGATCATCGGAGCCTCCAACACTTGTTCAAATATAAGGATCTCAATTAGAGGCAGTGGAGATGGTTGGAGATGCTAAAGGGCTATGACATCACTAATTATGTATCATCCAGGGAAGGCCAATTTGGTGGCCGATGCCTTGAGTAAGAAGGCAGTGAGTATGGGTAGTCTTATTTCCTTCCCATTGGAGAGAGACCTCTTGCAGTTGATGTTCAGTCTTTGGCCAATCGGTACGTGAGATCGGATTTTTCGAAGCCCAGTCAAGTTCTCGCTTGTGTGGTTTCTCGATCTTCCTTATTCGATCGCATTAGAGAGTGCCAGTATGATGATCCTCACTTGCTTGTCCTTAAGGACAGGGTTCAGCATGGTGATGCCAGGGATGTGACTATTGCAGATGATGGGGTAGTGAGAGGATGCATGGTTGGATTTGTGTGCCCGATGTGGAATGGCTACGTGAGTTGATCCTTTTAGGAGACCCATAATTCGCGGTATTCCATCCATCCGGGTGCCGCGAAGATGTATTAGGACTTCGGGCAACACCATTTGTTGAAGAGGATTAAGAAGGACATAGTGGGTTTTTAGCTTGGTCCCTTAAATATCAGTAGGTGAAGTATGAGCATCAGCGATCGGATGGATTGCTTCAGAGGATAGACATTCTAGATTTGAAGTGGGAGCGGATCACCATGGATTCCGTAGTTGGGCTCCCACGGACTTCGGGGAAGTTCGATGCTATTTGGGTGATTCTGTATTGGCTGACCAAGTCCGTGCACTTCATTCTAGTGGGTACTACTTATTCTTCAGAGCGACTGGCTGAGATTTACATCAAAGAGATTGTCCGCCTTCACAGCATGCCAGTTTCCATCATTTCAGATAGAGGCAACAATTTACATAATTTCAGATTAGTACAACATTTCACCCTCAGATGGATGGGCAGTCCGAGCGCACCATTCATATATTCGAGGATATGCTACATGCGTGTGTAATTGACTTTTTGGATTCATGGGACAAGTTTCTCCCAGTCGCAAATTTTTTTTACAACAACAGTTGTCAGTCGAGCATCCAGATTGCTCTTTATGAGGATTTGTATGGGAGAGGGTGTAGATATCCGATCGATTAGTTTGAGCCCGACAAGGTTAGGTTTTGGGCACAAACTTGGTTCAGGATGCATTGGACAAGGTTAAATTTATTTAGGAGCGTCTTCTCACAGTGCAATTTAGATAGAAGAGTTATGCCGATAGGAAGGTTCGAGATCTATCTTAAATGGTTGGGGAGAAGGTTTTGCTGATGGTTTCACCCATGAAGGGTTTTATGAGGTTCGGAAAGAAAAGCAAGTGGAGCCCTTAGTTCATTGGGCTATTTAAGGTACTTTAGAGGATTGGGGAGGTGGCTTACACGCTTGCCTTGCCACCTAGCTTGTCGAGTGTGTGATGACTTCCAAATCCACTACTAAAAAGTAAATGGACACGGTCGCATGAAATATAATTTACCCAACTATGAGCCACAGAGAACAATATGTAGGCAATTAGGAATGTAAGAGAAATATCAGTTTTTATGCAATGCTAAACACTTAGAATGGTTGTTGGGAAACTATTTATAACTAATTGCGAAAATGTAAACTAACCTGGAAAGCAAGTAAAATGATCAATGACTACAAGCATGGATGCATCGGTAATTATACTCAAGTAACGATCCAATGTATTTCACAATTTAACAAATATGACCGAATTTATGTTAATTAGCCTCGGGCAAGAATTCTATATTAGCTTCTTCCGAAGACTATCAAAACATGCTAATTGAATTATCCCTAAAATAATTAGATGATTAAGCACACACGAATATGGCTACAGGTAGTTCAATCCTATCCCTTGGTAGAATCTAAAGAATGAGGGTTAAAGCCTCAAGTTCTTCTTAATTAATCTTTCCCAACCCCAAATAATCTTTCCCAAAACTAATTCGAAGTTAATGGGCGAGTCCTAGGGTTAGATAATCCATTTGGAAACATTAAAGAACAATAATAATTAAAGAAACAATAACTCACTTCAATATTACTAAAAACTTTCAATACATAAGCACACAAGATATTTAATCCACACTTTAACTATGAATATTTCCATAAACAAGATTCAAGTGTTGAAAAAAATACTACACACTTAAATATTCAATACAAAGCAAGGAAATGAAGAAATTAGCATAAATGAGTAAGAAATTCTCAACCAAAAGCTTCAAATCTTCAAGACCCAAGTGTGTGTGCAAGAACCCTAGCATCCAAAACTTGTTCTCTCTAGTCTAAGGACTCAAAATAAGCCAAAGATATGCCAAAGATATTTTACAAATGAGCTGGGTCGTGTATTAAATGGCTTGGGGATCAAATGTGAAATTCTAGAACTGCCCAATTTTTCCGCCCAGTTGTTCTTCACGTTCGCGAAGGCTTGTTTCCTTCAGCATCGCATTCGCGAAGGTTTACTTCCTCCAGCATCACATTCGCGTATAGAACTTCGTGTTCGCGAGTGCTTGTTGCCTGATGCTCCACGGTCGCGCCTAACCCTTCGCGTTTGCGAAGGGTAATTCACTAGATAGTACGTTTCTTTGTATTTAGATCCTTTTTGACTTGTTTTCACATGGTATCTTCACCATCGCTTCTAAATCACTTGATACCTGAAATATGCCAATAAACCTCAATAAATGGCTTAGTTTCTCAACAAAATCATACAAAAGCCTAAGTATCACGAGGAGATAAGTTGGTTTACCAACTTATCAAACCCCCAAACTTAAATTATTGCTTGTCCTCAAGCAAGTCAAAAACAAAGAACATCCTTCAATAAAATAACCAATCAAGCTCAACGGCATACCAAACATCATTTCAAGTCAAAAGGGTTAAACTTAAGAACAATTTAACGACTTCGGTTGGTGCCAACAGTTAATCCAAAGCATATGAATCACCAACTTCTCACAAATTTTATTTCAGTTCAAGTGATTAAACACTACATTAATCAATGTAGCAACCAAGTCATTACACTAAAGCTCCAAAATTTTCCTCATTATCACAAATAATTTTCTTTTGTTCATTCCTCCCAATTGCAGATTGGATAAAGTTCAGAACTCAAAATTCATGCTCCCTCACACTTAAGAGAGAATCTCAACTTATAAATTTCAATTTAAACACAAATGGTATATCAAATAAAAGAATTAACACTCTCTCTCACAGAGATATTCAAATGCACAAAAGTAGTGCCATATGCTTGCCCTTCATATGTTTCTCAACTAATGGAGACACCCTTGGTTCAAAATCAAGTAGGACGTAAAGGGTTGTAATGTAGGTTTTTGGCTAAGGTAGGGCACAATTTGGATAAAAGTGACTAAAAACCTCCCTAAGCACTACAATTTGCAACAATTAAAGCACAATTCCTTGAAAAACTTTTTCCCTCCTTTCTTCAGTTTCTATTCCACACCTAATCTTCCCTTTATTAACAACTCCTTATTTTTCTTCCTTTTACTTCTTTCTCTTTTTTTCAAGGAAGGTTCCACTACTTTTTTTTATTACCTTTCATCTTTTAAGCACCTTCCACATCACAACTTTTCCAGCCTTCACCCCCAAACTCAAGCTTTTAGCCTATGTTTACATTTTCAAAGTTCATAGGGAGGTAGGGTGCCAAAAGATAGATCAATAACGAACGAAGGGTTAAAGCTTGTAACATGGTTGCCAAATAAAAAGCTTAAAGGCTCAAAAGGGGTTGACTAGGTAAAATATGCAAGGGTAGAAAATTTAAGGCACAAAAATTATCCAAGGAACGCCTAATATCATTTTTCAAACCAAGTTAGTCTAGTTTCACCTTGAAGCACATTTCGGGCAAGTTCTAGACTACAAACAATGCAGAAGAACTCACAACAAATCTCACCACACATGGAACATGTAAAGTGAGTGACATATAAATCTAAAATACAATTAAGACAAATGAAACCAAAGAAAATCATATATAGCCTAAAAGACTATTTAATGAATCAAAGAGCCAAAAATAGAACCTAAAAGTGACAACAAGGATTATCTCTTCAATCGTTTTTCATTTTAAAAATCAAAACTTCATATGCTAAGTTTTAAATCATGTTGGTACCAAACAAGACACACGTTGGTTTATGGATAAAAGATCACACCCAACAACCAATTTATTCACTACTAGCTACTGACTAAAAAAGAAAAAAAAAATTTCCCTAAAAATAAAAAAAAACTAGACAAGACTAATCCCTTCCTTGAAAAAGAACCGCGGTATAAATAAAAACCAAGGATTTTAATTAATACTACTACAAGTAACTAAAGTATCAAAATAAGAAAAAAAAAAAAAAAAAAAAAAAAAAAAAAACAAAACAAAACAAAACCAATGCTAACATGCTAGAATTAAACTTCAAATTATCACTAATAAACTATAATGTCAACCAATCTACACAAGTTGTCAAAAAAAAAAAAAAAATAATCATGCTCCAACTACATCAAACACATGTAAATGAGTCACCTCCAACCTAAATTGTTGCATTGTCCTCAATGCAACTAAAGAAAACAAGATAAAATGAAGGAGGTGCTCTCTGAAACGGCATCACTCGGAGCTAGAGCTGGAGAGAAATTTGAGCTCCTCCTCCTCATTATCATCATCCGAGTCATTTGAACTGCAAAATGACCTCATCTTAGCCATCATCTTATTTAGGAATTTACTCTTTTTCTTTTCGTGCTCCCTGAACTTTCTCTGCTCCTTCTCAATCTTCTCTTGCCGGCGGCTCATATTTTCCAACCTGTTGTTCCTAGACTCCATCTTGATCGTTATTTCTTTTTTCTCTTTGACCACCTCATCCAAGGATAGTGGTGAAGAAGTGCCAGTAGAGGTGCTAGCCCCAGGTGGGCCAGTAGGAAGGCCATCTACAAGCTTTCTAATGTGTGCATCTACTCCATCTATCTGACTGGATAGGTGACGCTTAGTGTAAGGGCCGGATTGGAGTGGTCCCATGGGGTCAAATGACCCTGGTGCAGGTGCAAGGGATCCGGCAGGCTCAGTGGTGGTCTCAGAGAACTACCCGAATGAAGAGGATGCAACATGAATCCTCATTCTTTTATACTTGTCGATGGATCCCCTTTTCATCAAATGGTGGATCATCGGTCTTCTCGAAACTTTCTCAACATAATTTGGGTGTTTTAACACCTCAACATCATAGCATAACCAAGTGATCAAATATGGGAATAATAGGTTCTTATACCTCCCATGGGTGGTTTCCTCGATTTCCCTTACAATGTGTTCCCCGACGTTCACGGGTAGTCCATCCATGCTAGAAACAATGATCAGTTCCCTCTCTGGTGTCACATCAGTGTCATTTGTAGAAGGCATGAATCTTGCACAGATGATAGAGAGCAACGTCTTTGCCTCAACAGTGAAGTCAAGGGAATCAACCCCCTTGTGCGCTGTCAACCACTTCGGGGTCACCCCATCGTGCGATTTGTCCACCAACCATTGGCTCACCCTTCTTTGGCTCTGCTTATGTAACCTTCATTTTCGGCATTGGGCAAGCCATAAATTTCATTGATCACCTCAGGGATGAAATGGACTTGCACACCTCGTACAGTAGTAACTAAGGTTCCTTCGAAGTCGGTCCTCAAGGCGTTTGCATAAAATTCCAACACTACTGTGTGGTTGGCATTATTTGGTTGATCCGCATAACTAATCCATCTACTTTCGACCAATCTTATGTAGAAGCCTGGCATTTTAGCTTCAACCTTTTCTATGTTAATGCCTCTTTCCCTGACGATGGTTTTTGACAAGAGTTCGTCATATTTTCGTTCACATACTGCATACAAAAACCGTTCATGATCAAAGGGTTCCTTTTGTTCAGCTTCGGTAACATGTTCTTGCTCAATTTCATTGCGTTCTAGAACCATTATATGCCCAAAGTACCTACAAAATAGACCAAAACGTTAAAAGCTCATTTAGACACTTAAAACAATGTATTAGGAAGTATTTAGCCAAAGAAATAGGCAAAAAGGGTCCCGGGCAGAGTTGTGCAAAATACTATTTTTAAGCATTTATTTGACTTTCAAAGCTTGAAGCATTTCTCACATTTATGAGTTCAATCTTTCAAGCGCCAGATCATTTTGGAGGATACTTTTCAAAAGCTCCTCCAAGGTATGTTTCCCTTTGTTTCCTCATTCAAGTAGGCATTCTAACATGAGCTTCAACTCTCCTTTTTGACCATGCTCAACTTCTTCCACTTCCATGTCCCTATACTTTTCATCACAAAAAGTAGAATCATCATAGAGGGGGCTCGGTAAAGGGAAGTACAAATATGCCCAATAATCCTAATGACCAGTTTGACGACTACACTTATCACAAATACTCCATTCATGGGTTTGAGATTGTGCACACAATCTGCCCCGGGAGAATTTAAACAATTTTGCAAAGAGTGTGGTCCTCCACAATAAAGATAAAGGTCATCAAAGTATGATTAACTACCATCCAACAAATTTTAATTATATGATGCCATTTTTATTTTTTTATTTTTTTAAAAATAAGAAAATAAACAAGAAACAATCAAGAATATAAACAAATATAAGAGAATAATTACATAAATATTAACAAGTTTGGGCCAAAGCACTTAAGCTTACTTTCAAACAACCTAAATACGTCAAATTGTTCCCCGGCAACGGCGTGCAAATCCACTACTGAAAAGTAAGTGGACAATATCACATGCAATATAATTTAACCAACTATGAGTCGGGGTCGAATTTCATAGAGAATAATATGTAGGCGATTAGGAATGTAAGAGAATTATCACTGATTATGCAATGCCAATCACCTAGAATGGTTGTTGAAAAAATATTTATAACTAATAACGAAAATTTAACTAACCTTGAAAGAAAATAAATTAATCAATGGCCACAAACATGGATGCATCGGGAATTACACTCAAGTAATGATCCAATGTATTTGACGATTTAACAAATATGAGTGAGTTTATGTTAATTAGCCTCGGGAAATAATTCTATATTAGCTTCTTCTGAAGACTAACAAGACTTCCTAATTGGATTATCCCTAAAAATATTAAGAGATTAAGCACACCCGGATATGGATACAAGTAGTTTAATCCTATCCATAGGTAGAATCTATAAAATGAGGGTTAAAGCCTCAAGTTCCTGTTAATTAATCTTTCGCAACCCCAAATAATATTTCCCAAATTAATTCAAAGTTAATGGGTTAGTCCTAGGTTAGCTAATCCCTTTGGAAACATTAAATATCAAGAACAATTAAGGAAACATTAACTCACTTCAATATTACTAAAAATTGTTCAATACATAAGCACAACAAGATATTTAATCCACACTTTAACTATGAATATTTCCATAAACAAGATTCAAGTGTTGAAAAAAATACTATAAACTTAAATATTCAATACAAAGCAAGGACATAAAGAAATGAGCATAAATGAGTAAGAAATTCTCAACCAAAAGCTTCAAATCATAAAGACCCAAGTGTGTGTGCAAGATACCTAGCTTCCAAAACATATTCTCTCTAGTCTAAGGACTGAAAATAAGCCAAAGATCTGCCAAAAATATTTTACAAATGAATTAGGTCATGTATTAAATGGCTTGGGGGTTAAAAATGTGAAATTCCAGAACTGCCCAGTTTTTCCGCCCAGTTGTTCTTCACGTTCGCGAATATACCTTCGCGTTCACGAAGGCTTGTTTCCTTCAGCATCGCATTTGCAAAGGTTTACTTCCTCCAGCATTACGTTCGTGTATAGCACCTCGTGTTCGTGTAGGCTTGTTTCCTGATGCTCCGCGTTCGCGTCTAACCCTCACGTTCGCGAATGGTAATTCACTGGGCAGTACTTTTATTTGCATTTAGCTCCTTTTTGACTCGTTTTCACATGGTTTCTTCACCATCACTTCTAAATCACTTGGTGCCAAAAATATGCCAATATACCTCAATAAATGTCTTAGTTTCTCAACAACATCATACAAAATCCTAAGTATAAAGAGGAGATAAGTTGGTAAAATAACAACTTATCAGTGTGCATCTAGTATTTCATATTTCTATGCTCTGAAAGTATGTTGGTGATCCGTATCTTGTTTTGGATTTCAGCACGGTTCAGTTGGATGGTGATTTGACTTTTGATGTGGAGCTGGTGCCTATTCTTGGTCGGCAGTTTCGAAAGTTGAGATAAAAGGATATAGCTTCAGTGAAGGCGCAGTGGAGAGGTCAGCCAGTTCAGAAGGCTACTTGGGAGACCGAGCGGGAGATGCGAAGCAAATATCAACACCTATTTATGACTCCATGTATTTATCTAGACCCATTCGAGGATGAATGTTTGTTGAAGAGGGGGAGGATGTAACGACCCGACCAGTCATTTCGACAATTGTAGCCCCCTTCCCCTTTTTCTGCTCGTTTTTGTGATTCAAGATTGTTTTATGACTTATCGGGTTAGTTGGTCTGGGTTCGGAGAGAATTCAAAGTGAATTGAGACACGTAGTCTCTTAACTAAAAGCTTAAGTTGGAAAAGTCAACCGGATATCGACTTATGTGTAAATGACCTTGGATTTTAATTTTGATGGTTCTGTTATCTCAGTTAGGTGATTTTGGACTTACGAGCATGTCCGGATTGTGATTTAGAGGTACGTAGTAGAATTAGGCTTGAAATGGAGAAAGTTTGAACTTTGGAAAGTTTGACCGAGAGTGGATGTTTACATTGAAAATGGTAATTACAATTATATTTGATTGTGTGGTTCTAATAACAAGCGATCTATTTTAATACCGGATTCTTAGGCAGTAGATGGTGAGTATGAAGCGAGAAAAAGTAAATAAGTGCGAAAAGAGCTAGGCTAGGGGCTATCGACGATAGTATAACAATATTGAATGCGTTAAGATAGTATAACAATATTGAATGCGTTAAGATTGTCCTATTTACGACCAATAATAAGCAACAAATGAAGAATAACTCAAGAACACATTAAATGAGAATCAATAATTCAATGAGCCAATTGTTGAAAATGTTTTTGTTAGAGAGCAGGGGATATTCTTGTTCTGTATTGGATGTCATATATCTTCTGAAGTGACAAGGGTCCCCTTTATATAAGAAGGGGAATCCCAAGATAGTACATGTGTAATCATTACAAAGATGACATCATCCCCTTCAGAGCATTAAATGATTGTGACACAAAAAGTTGTGTAGAGGTCGTTGTCAATCACAATTCTCGAGAAGCCCACGAACCGTCACAGGTTCGACTTTCCCACTCCAAGCTTGCCCAAAGGGCCCCTATAAATACTACAATTATTTGCCGCTTCATAATTGTGCATCTTCTTCTTCAAAACTTCAGATTTTAACAAAGTGTTCTCTCTTCTTATCTTCTACCTACTCACGTTTCTCCCATATTCCCACTTCAAAACTCGATAGTTACCATGGAAAAGACATCAAAAATGGTTCCACAAAAGGAGGGGGTTGCTACTAAATCACACCCATCTAAGGGGAAACCAAAAACCCCTCCTACAATCTAACAACACATTCCTGGCCCTTTTGACACCATTTCTAACTTTACAATAGAAAAACCCCCTTATACACCAGGCAGATGTGAGCCCATGTCCCGATATATAAGTGTAATATCGGATATTGAGAGGGTGAAACTTGACTGCCACTGGGGGGGAGGCAGCCTGAGTAGAGATCCCTACCACCGATGAGAGCATAGTCACGCAAAAGGCTGGCTTCCTTAGTGTATATACATACCCCTTCACCTTAGGCCCCGCCGACTTTATCTTCTCCACCGGTTGACCCGGTGATTCTTGATTTTTGCCGCCAATACCGAGTGACATTCGGTCAGATCTACCCTTCTTTTTGGAGGATTGTATATATGTTTCGCCATATTACCAATATGGTCGAGGGAATGAAATTCACCCTCGACCATTTGATCAGATTATATAGCCCTAGACTTTTCTGTGGGGGCCTCATTAAATGGCACCATCGATCCACCAAGGTGTTCCTCGCCTGCATCGACGAGGATAGAGATCGGGGATGGATGAGCCGATTCGTCAGAATCAGAACCTCCGACATCAACCCCGCTGACAGAATGCCATTCCCGGAGGAGTGGAATATGAAACGTAAGTACCTTTGAATCGAGCATGCATTCGATGTCTCTTTCTTTTTCGACTGATTTTCTTTTAGTTGTGCAGCCAGTACTTTCCCGATGCTGTTCAGGACCTTTTGGGGTGGATCAAACGTTTAGACTCCACTTTCCCATATAATAAATGCATAGGGCGTGAGCTGGCCAAAACCCAATGGCAGGCCAAGAACCATGGTGCGTTCTCGTCGCATTCTTTGTGAGAATTTTTGATAATGATTCTTTTTGACATAATATACTTGTGCAGGCCTTGGTGAAGGCGTCTTGATGAGGTCATCCCCACCTGGTGAGGAAGAGGCCCCGAAGGCCACTAAAGATAGGAAAGGAAGACAGAGGCCCTGGCGGGGTCCCCAAAATCAAAAAGGTCCAAGACTCGGAGGCCTAAGACCAATGCCACAATCTTGTCTTTGTTGGACGCTGAGAGCCTGTGGACCGAGGAGGAGAGCGACGATGCCTGCCCTTTGGTGCAAAGGGCAAAGCGATGTGCTGAGGCTTCGAGGGCTGTTGAACGGTCGTCTGCTGAGCTTGAGGCGGCCGATGCGGACCCGCCATTTGTAGAGGAGACCCTCGAGAAGGGTTTGGGCGCAGTCCCCGATACGCTCATCGTACATGGCACAGTCCATGTTGAGGAGCTCGGGGTGCTCGCTATTGGAGCTTTTGAAGATAGGGAAGAAGCCTCGATAGAGGCTGACATCGCTGGTGGACTTCATTCGGGCCCGTCATATCTCCAGGGGAGATACGGGATGCTCAAGTTAGGGGTGTCTCCGGTCCAGAGACCTCTCGTTGAGAGGAGGACGCATTTAGGGACTACTTCGAGGGGGTAGATGAGGAGACCGATGTTGATGCCCCAGTTGCCCTCGAGGAAGCCGAGAGGCTCCAAAAGCAGGTGATAGTTGAGAATAATATACTTATTCTCTAATCTTCTATTCTCGTTTTCTGATTTTCCTTCTTCGTGTTGCAGGTCAATAAGCTATATGACCAGGCCTTATCCAAGTTGCAAGATGAGTTGACTCATCGTGGAGAGGAGCTTGAGAAGCTTATGGCGGGGTCGGCCAAGCTCGGGCTTTGTGTGCTCGAAAGGAGGAGGGACTGACCGACTTCGGTCAAGCCTAGAGAGAGTACTTCGGGAGAGGTCCGATTTCTCCGAGCAGGTATACTAGTACCCACATTCTAACTTTTTAGTTGTAATGTTTGGTGTTGATTGACTTACTTTTTGCTTCCCAGATTACGCAGAAGGATGCCCTGGTGGAGCGGCTTCGAGGAGAGGTTGCGGCCAAGGATGCCGAAGTCACAGAACTGGTTCGGCTGAATGACGTCGCGACTGCGGAGAGCAAGATGCTTCGGGGTAATATATCCTCGGCCCAAGATCTTCTTCTAGTTTCTTAGGAGGAGGTTGTTGCACAATCTGCGGCCTAGGTTGAGGCCAGTGAATAAATATCCTCGTACAAGAGGGATGTCGTTGCTGCATACGACCGGGCAACGGAGATATACGAGAAGGTTGAGCTGAAGCTGACTCAGGCAGTTGCATACGCTCGTGCACAGGACAAGAGGCAGGCCCTCAAGGAAGTGAGCGCCAAAGGTGTCGATCTCTTCGCTGAGATTGAAGAGGACAGGGCACTAGAGGAGGAGTTGACATTGCCAAGTACTTCGGACGAGGGCTCCATAAGCGGCTCAGACAACGGTGGAGGCATAGAGTAGTTTTTCTTCCTCGTTTATGTGGGATCCTTCGGGGGACTTTTGTAAAGAACCTTTTGTAAATAGAATATTTTTTGTCATATTTTGCATAAACTTATTTTCGTAACCATTTCCCCACAATATGAATTTTATGCATCAATTCTTTGCTTCCTTAGAACTCGTACTTGCAATAGCATATCCCCTCGAGATCGGTCACGTTCTCGAGGTTAGGTCGGCTTGTGAGCGTTGATTCCTCGAACCCATTATGACGGTATCATTTATGTGACGTGACCGTGAAGTGACCGAAGTGTCCCCACCGGTACAATTCCCCAAATGCTATGATGACTTGTCAGAAATTGAATGGCCTTTAAGGCAGTTGGGTGGCCATATCTCGTTCTATAAATATTCTTGCTTCTCCTTCATTCTAAATCTTGCACATTTTCGAAAAACCTCAACTTTTCTTTAAACTTTCTCATTCCTTCTCCATTTTTGCGAAAACAGGTTTCGCCCCTTCCCTTTTACCTCTGCTTTGAGTAACCATGGCTGTCGCGCTCGAATATGCTCACCAAGAAGAGGTAAATTCTTCCTCTGCCCCTATCCCGGCTGGTGGTACACCACCAGCGTATGGCAAGCTGACCCCGTACTACTTTGCTCTGGAAAAGGACTTTTCAATAGAGAAACCCTACGATAACCCGGGCAATCGAGAGCATACCTCGAGATCGTTTGATCAATAGAATAAAACCACCTCGAG
The DNA here is from genome assembly GCA_005239525.1 of Nicotiana knightiana. Classification (NCBI taxonomy): domain Eukaryota; kingdom Viridiplantae; phylum Streptophyta; class Magnoliopsida; order Solanales; family Solanaceae; genus Nicotiana; species Nicotiana knightiana. Next base: position 96,696 of record ML417190.1, on the reverse strand, counting down.
GCCGTGAGGAGAGACTGTGGCTAGAGGGAAAATGTGGCGTTACAGATACCCTCTCGGGAAGAAAGCGTTATAACTTATGTAGAGGGATTTCTGACCTTGTACACGTATCCATTTAAATTAGGCCTCCTTGACCGACTCGTGCTCGAGTTTTGTAAAAAGTAACGACTTACTTTGGCACAGATTCATCCATCCGTTTGGCGGAAAGTGCTGATGTTGAGGTATTTCACCGAAATGGCTAAGCTTGAATTTACCCTCAGCCATCTCATTAGGTCATATCGGCCCCAATATTGTCGAGGCCAGATTGCGTTACAACGTCGGTCCATGAAGCCTTTTATTGACAGTGATGAAGAGGACCGAAATAGGGGATGGATGAGTCAGTTTGTTCCGGTGAGGACCGTCGACATTATTCAGCGGAGTTCCTGCCTTTTCCCGAAAAATGGAAGTTCAAACATAAGCACCTTGTCGTGCCTTAGTGTCTTTTGATCTTATTAACTTATAAGAGTGTTTTTTGTTTTCTTTTTGAGAAATCCCATGGATACCCAGGGAGGTCTCCGATCTTGCGGACTGGACTCAGAAGTTGGCGGCTTCCTCGAGATATGATGAGCGCAAACGGCGTGATCTCTCGAAGGGTAGAGGGAAGCAAGGCAACACGGTATGATTCATGTGGTATCCCTTTTGATGAATGTTACCTTTTGTGTGTACTAACTCTGATTCCACAGGTGTTGGTGGGTTCTCCGAAATGAGGTCGTGCCCTATCGAGGAGAGGGAAATCCTGATGGAGGACAATAATCGCAAAAGAACCTCCATAGATAAGGATATTCATGATGAGGCGGGGCCTTCTTAGAGGAATAAAGGATATGACGTTGCGGAGGAGAGCATTATATACGTTGGCCATTCTGCGGACGTCGGCTCCCCTGATGGTTTTTTGTCTACAGCCCGGGCCGGGGGACCTTCCGAGGTTGCCAGTTCTGCCAAGCCTGGGACTTCTTATTTCGAAGAAAGGGTTCCCCGAGAGAGAGAAAGAAAGAGTCCTCCATCATCGTCTGCTTCTGCCCTCGAAGGTACTTCGATCGATGCTCGAGACTATGGGCCGCCCGAGCCAATTGAGGTTTCGAGTGAGCATAGCCCTATTGAGAGCGGTTCAGCTGGGTCGACGGGGTCAAGCCGGTAGATGTATGTTCAACTTTTACTGAGGCCTAGCGGTTATGTTCCGAGGTGATTTCTGGTCGGCCTTTCTAGCTTTTCAGCTATGAATCTTCATTCTTTCTATTCTGATGTTTTTCTTTTGTAGGTCTTTAACAAACTCAAGGCCGAACTAGTTTGCAGTGAGGCCAAATTGCGGAAATCTTCGGGTAAGAAAAGATCTCTCAAGATTCTTTGCAACAAGAATACAAGAGAGTTGATACATCTTCGGGTGGAGATGCATCAGAGCCGAATTTGTTAAGGCTAACTCGAGTGTCAGGTAATCCTTACCTTAAAGGGGTATGTGCCTCCTTTCTCGCTTTTGGGAATTAATGCTTTGGTGCTTCAGTTGCAGGAAAAAAAAGAAGCGTTGAAGCGCCTTTGGGGATAGGTCAGGAAAAGTACGTCCGAATGTCAAGTGTTGAAAGCGCCACTATGCGTACATGTTGCGGCCCAAAGGAATGCTTTAGCTAAGTTGTTACCCTCGATATACAAATTTGCAATGCCCGGGAAGATAGCTCAATTCAGTCGAGAAGGATTATGGAGCTCGAGGCTGATCTTATAAATATGAAGGCAGAGGTTGTGGACGCTCGGGTCGAAGCTGAGGTAGCTCGAGCGAAGGTCTATAAGAAGGTGGCCGTTTACTTGAAAGACGATGCCGATGCACGGGATGAACTGAGAGGGGTTTTCAATAGAGAGTGGAGGGGCAATGAGTATGCCCGATACAAATCCCGGAGGGAGACGAGGAGATACATGCTAGGGGCTTTGACCTATCGGAAGAGATAAAGCAGGCGGAGGCGGACGAGACCGACGTCAAGTTTTTCCTCTCTTCTTAAGCTGATGCTGATACTCGGAGGCCGTCGTGAGAGCCGGTCCGATGGGCCTTTGAGAGAGCTGGTCTGGTGAGTAGAATAGATTTTCTACTTTGTTGTTTGCATAAGACTCTTGTGGGAGCTTTGTAAATATGTATTTGTGATTCACACATATATATATGAAATAATATTTGATTTTATTTGCTTGTTGGTAGTTAGTCTGGTGAATTGGACTATGAGATGAAACCCTTGGGGCTGTAAATTGGCTCGGAGGCTCTCTAAGCTGGAGACTTGGGCCCTTACACTTTTTTTGGCCGTAAGGCGCTTTAGTTAACCGTATCGGGCTTAGCCTTCAAGTCAGGTTTCGGCTCGAGCTCAACGACCCTCGAGTTTTCTAATTGGCCCTGAGGCGCTTTGTGTCGGTATGACATGTCGCTGTCGGCTCGGGCTCTCACGCGTAAGGTCGATACCACTTCTAATGTAGCGGGCGACTCGGGATCTCACGCTTTTTTGACCCTGAGGCGCTTTAGTTAACTGTAACAGGCTTAGTCTCCGAGTCGGGTTTTGGCTAGAGCTCAACGGCCCTCAAGTTTTCAAATTGGCCCTGAGGCGCTTTATGTCGGTATGACCTGTAGCTGGCAACTTGGGCTCTTACGCGTAAGGTCGATAAAACTTTTAATGTAGCGGGCGGCTCAGGCTCTTATGCTTCTTTTGTCCATGAGGTACTTTAGTTAACTGTATCGGTCCTAGTTTCAGAGTCAGATTTTGACTTGAGGTCAACAGCCCTCGAGTTTTCAAATTGGCCCTGAGGCGCTTTATGCCGGTATGACCTATAGCCGGCGACTTGGGCTCTTACACGTAAGGTCGATACAACTAGCTGGCGACTTGGGCTTTTACGCCTTAGGTTGGTACCACCTTTAATGTAGCGGGGCGACTTGGGATCTTACGCTTTTTTGTCCTTGAGGCGCTTTAGTTAACCGTATTGGGCTAAGCCTTCGAATCAGGTTTTCACTCGAGCTCAACGGTCCTCAGGTTTTCAAATTGGCCCTGAGGTGCTTTATGTCGGTATGACTTGTAGCTGGAAACTTGGGGTCTTACGCGTAAGGTCGACACGACTAGCTGGCGACCTGTGCTCTTACGCTTTAGATTGGTACAACCTTTAATGTAGTGGGCGACTTGGGCTTTGATACTTTACATTGGGACAACTTTTAACCGGTTTTTTTCAAAGTTTTTCGAAGTAAATGGAGGCCTGCGATTTTAATGCAACAGTCAGACATCTCCGAGTTGCGTTAGTTTGGCCAGAGCCTTATGACGGTGGTCATAGTGTTTGGCCGTAGCATTTTAGTCCCCGAGTGAGATATCCATGGCGTCTATATCAAGGGTATGCCTTTTGGGTCTTACAAGTTTGATATATAGCCTTGACTTTGATATTGGGTTTATGCCTATTTTAAGGTCTTACACATTTCTACATGTGTTTCTTGAGGTCTTACAGTTTTGATGTTTCCTCGTAGAGGTTTCCTAGCCGAGGTCTTACGGCTTTGAATTCGATAACCTGACGAGCCGACTGTTGGGGGGCAGTCCCCGAGTCGGAACTGATGTTTCCTTGAGGAGGGTTTGTACTGTTGATATGTCCTCGTGGAGGGTTTATGAGCTCGGAGTTACCTTCCCTGAGGTCTTACGGCTTCGAATTTTGGCGACTCAGTGGAGCGACTATCGAGGATAGTTCCTGTGTGCTTGCTAAATTTTTGGCGCTGGGGCTGTCACTTGTAAAAATGGCAAACTTCTTTGATGTGCAAGTATACGGTACTTCTCTGATTACTTGGTACAAGTATACATGTTTTTTCCATCGAGGGTTCAATTATTCAACACAGACACGGTTCATTCGACCGTTTGGTCCGATACATCATTCTACTGTCGAGATCGTCTTTGGCATATTTCAGCGATCTTCTAGGGGGATGCCCCTCATTATTCGAGGTTGATCGGAGAGAAGCCTTGAATACTTGGTGAGTTCTCCTTAGGTAGTATATGGATATTGCCTCGTTAAAAACCTTACCGGTAAAACCCTTTTGGAACAAAATTCGATGTGAGGGAAAAAGAGTGCAACACATGCTTTCAAACCTAAAGGCTTCTAGTTGGAGGGGTGCTTTGACTCCTTTCAATCAAACACCTGCATGCAGGTTAGTGTATCGTGTGAAAGAAAAAGGGATAAGGTTTTACCTTAGCTGCAACGCGTTCGAGCCACGATACGCTCTGGTTATCAGTTCAGAGGACGCGACACGATCCTTTGTTTGTTCATATGAGGATGTAGTTTGTGATAGTTACTTGGCTGTTTGCTTGTTTTTTGGCTCCTTCGATGTAGAAGGTGCCGGTGCCAAATCGTGCACTGCGAAAATTTCTTTTGCTGCGTGCTACTCTCTGTACACTATTCTTACTCCATCCTTCGTAGGGAACTTCATCATTTGGTGAAGCGTTGAAGGCACCGCACTCATATTGTGGATTCATGGGCTTCCAAGCAATGCATTGTACCTCATGTTACCTTCAATGACATGAAACTTGGTATCCTGAATTGTGCCGGCCACGTTGACCGGGAAGATGATTTCTCCTTTCGTTATTTTTCTGTCCATGTTGAACCCATTGAGGACTCGAGAGGCGGGTATGATCTGGTTGAGCAACCCGAGTTCCTCGACTACCCTCGACCGAATTATGTTGGCCGAGCTACCTGGATCCACGAGCACACGTTTAATTTGAAATTTATTGAAGGGAAAACAAATTACCAGTGCGTCATTGTGAGGTTGAGACAAGGTCTCGATGTCCTTTTCGCTGAACGAAAGAGCATCTTCAGGTATGTAGCTCCGAATTCGCTTTTCCCCGGTGATAACTACTTTCCTCTACTTAAAAATGGGTCCCTGAGGGATGTTGATTCCGCCAATGATCATGTGGATGACCATTTGCTTGTTTGCCTCTCTTTCCCGGAATTGATTTTTAGCTCGGTCGCTGAGGAATTCTCGAATGTACCCTTTGCTGATTAGTCGGGCCACCTCTTCTCGAAGTTGTCCACAATCTTCAGTCCTATGACGATGGGTATCGTGATATTCGCATATCAGGTTGGGGTTCCTTTGTGAGGGATGTAATAGCACGGGTCTTTGCCACCTGGTGTCCCTGACCTTGCTAATGGCCGATACGGTGTCAGAAACATTGATGTTGAAGTTGTACTCAAATAGCCGGGGTACCTCTACCGGCCCTGCATTCTTGTTGAATCCTTCTTTACTCACGAGTCCCCGAGGATTCTGTCCTCGGTCCATCCTTTGGTCATTTCGAGGTACGTTACGCCTCGACTTGTTTCTCCGATTTTCTATGTACGGTTGATACCTTTCTTTGTTTGGTCTTGACTCCCTTTCTGGAAGCCTCGATTCCTTTGCTAAGACTCTGCTAGAATACACCGATCCTGAGGGGGCTTCGAATTGGTCGTCCTTGACTTTGATCTTCGACTGGTACCTGTTGTGTACATCCACCCAACTTATGGCAGGGTACTCAATTAAATTTTACTTCAACTATTTCGAAATTATCGAGATTCATTCATTCAAGCCCCGAGTGAAGACTTGCACGGCCCAATCGTCGGAAACCAGTTGTAATTCCATTCGTTCTAGTTGAAAGCGGGACACGAACTCCCTTAACATCTCATTCTCCCTTTGCTTGATTTTGAAAACATTAGATTTCCTTGTAGAGACCTTGATCGCACTAGCATGCGCTTTCACAAATGTGCCCGCCATCATGACAAATGTATCTATCGAGTTCGAGGGGAGGTTATGATACCACATCATGGCCCCTTCGGATAGTGTTTCTCCAAATTTCTTCAATATACAGATTAAATATCATCCTCCCTCAGGTCGTTCCCTTTCACAACACAAGTGTAGGCAGTGACTTGCTCATGGGATCCAAAGTTTCGCGATACTTCGGGAGATCGGGCATTATGAATTTCTTCGGGATATGCATCGGAGCTGCACTTGACAGAAATGGCTTATGTACGAACTTTTTTGAGTCTACACACTTTAATATCGGGGGTGCGCCTGGGATCTGATCAACCCTCGAGTTGTAGATCTATCTTCTTCTCGCCTGATTCAATCCTTTTTTGCGAGGTCTTCGAGCATTTTCATAATGGAGGGGTCGGATGCTGACCCATTATTGCTCGATCTTTCTGGTGCCTGTTCGATTTGAGGAGCCGTTTCTGATGGCGTTGTGCTTCGGGGTTCTCTGATGGCTTTGTAGGTGAGCAATTTCCACTTGTTGTGCCTGCAACATTTCAAAACTAACATGAAGGCTAACTTCCCTTTACCTTTGAGTAGGGGTTCCCTGTGCTTCACGCTTGTCTCCTTCACGAACGCTTCCGTCTGTATGAGAGCTCACATCGACATGTTGGGCATTGCACGAGCCTTGATCGACAGGAATTTGCACGTGTGCCCCTTAAGGGTTTTACGGTGGAACACCAGCATGTGGAACAGCTGCACCATTCTCTCCGTGGTCCACATGACCGTTGTTTTCATGTGCGTTTACTAAGTTAGATATTTTCTAACCTGAAATTGAAGGTTCTTGGACGAGAAAAAGTGTAAAGAATAACTTATCTTTTTAGAAAACCAGCACTAAAACAATAACTATTATTTTTAGCCCCACGGTGGGCACCAAACTGTTTACCTTGAAAATGGTAATTATAATTATATTTGATTATGTGGTTCTAAAAATATGCGATATATTTTAATGCCGGTTTTTATGCAGTAGATGCTGAGTATGAAGCGAGAAAAAGGAAATAAGTGCGAAAAGAACTAGATTATGCAAACCAGGCTCCGAAGAGGCCACTCTCGGGGGTGGTCGGGCAGGCCTCGAGGTCGAGCTTGAGGAGCTGGGCTAGTGGCTATCAATGACAATATAACAGTATTGAATTCCTTAAGATTGGCATATTTACGATCAATAATAAGGAATAAATGAAGAATAACTCAAGAACACAATAAATGAGAAGCAATAATTCCATGAGTCAATTGTAGAGAATGTTTTTGTTAGAGATCAGGGGATGTTTTTCTTCTTGTATTGGATGTCATATATCTTCTCAAGTGAAAAGGGTCCCCTTTATATAAGAAGGGGAATCCCAACATAGTACATGTGTAATCATTACAAATAAATATAGTTGGCACAACTATTTAATGTAAAGAGAAATGACTGGTACAACCATTTAATGCCACGGTGTGGGAGTGTACTATCTTGTGTACTTTGTAAACTTCAACCACGTGCCCCTTGTAGATTTATCGCCTTTCCATGTCGACCCTTGGTTTGTACTGCCTCGAGGTCGAGGACCCTCGATGCCATGCTCGGGCCTTCGAACCTTCATTTTCGGCCATGAAATCGGGCTCTCTAATTTTAGCCGTATATAGTGGACTTTTTGATCTCGGGGTTGGATTTCGATTCCGGATGTTGCAGTAGATTCTTCGTGTCGTTTGTTACTTGTGTGCAAATTTTCAGGTCAATCGGATGAGTTTTGATAGGTTTCGGCATCGTTTGTATAATTTGGAAATTTAAAAGTTCATCTGGCTTGAATCCTTGTGCAATTCATGTTTTTGATGTTGTTTGAGGTTATTTCAGGGTCCGACTAAGTTTTTATGATATTTTGGGACTTGACGCCATATTAGGTGGAGGTTTCGGGGGCCTCAGGTGGATTTCAAATGGTTAACGGATTGGAAATGGACATTGAAGATTGCTGAAGTCTTCTGATGTTCTTTGTTCTGGTGTCTTTCCATGCGATCGCGAGGATGGGTCCGCAAATGCGAAGGATCTTTGAAGGCTGTTGATTTTTCTTTATGTGTTTGCAAAGTGTGGGACGTGATCGCTGAAGTTGAGAAGCTTGTGCTTCGCGAACACGTACAGTGGATCATGTTCGCGTACAAGGGAGTGAGGCAACTGCGGAGGCACGCAGTGTTCTTCGCGTTCAAGAGTTGTTGATCGTGATCGCAAAATCTTGGAAAGGGTGGTTCTCCGCATTCCCAACTGGGACCATGCGATCGTGAAAGAGGATTTAGTGAGCCCGAAAAAATTGTTCTAAGCGAACGCGACTGCTGTTCCGCGATCGCGAAAGCTAATAACTAGGCAACAGTGGTAAATTTCAAGAACGAGGGTTTGAACCCATTTTCATATTTTGAGCTAGAGACCTCTGATTTGGGCGATTCTTAAAGGGATTTTCATGTTTATGTCTTTAATCCATCATCTAATTTGTGATTTGGGGTGAAAATTGGGGAAAATGAGGAAGAGTTATTGGGCTATAATTTTGAGGTTTTGAATGGGATAATCTTATCGGATTTGAGTAAATTTTGTATGGTTAGACTAGTGAGTTAATGGGCTTTCGGGTGTTGTGACTTTTGTCGGATTTTGAGAGTAGGCCAGAGGCCGGGATTGAGCCAATTTCGGATTTTGTCTTATAATTTCATATTTTCCTTGTGGAATTGATTCCTTTAGCCCGTATTGATTGTGTTGTACTGCTTGTGGCTAGATTCGAGGTGTTTGGAGGCAGATTCACGAGGCAAAGGCATATTGGAGTGCAGTTTTTCTTGGATTGAGGTAAGTAACACTTTTAAATATGATTATGAGGGTATGACACCCCGGATTTTTTGTTATGTGACTCTTTTTGAGGTGACGCACATGCTTAGTGAAGGGCATGTGGCCGTGCACCGTGGAAATTTTCACTTGGTCCACTCTGTAGAACGTTAAAGTTTAATAACTTGTTGTCAGCTATATGCCTCTCCATCTTTTATAGAAATTCGATAGTAAATCATGATAGAAATCATGCTTAGGGTGTGTATTGGTGCTGTAGAGACCCACAGAGGTCATGGTACCTGTTAAAACTTCCTACTTATTGTTACTCGAACTTAGTCGTAGTATTACTTGCGTATTATACCTCAGTCTCTGTTATTCCTTGTTGATACATTTTATCATTTATTTTGTGGGAATGATTTTCCTTGATTACTGAGAGCCCGTGAGACTAGAGAGGTTGATGCCTGAGTGAGGCCGAGGGCCTGTTTGTGAGGTATTGATATCATAGCACGTGAGTTGTCTGTGGAGATCCAGATATTTACACTGTAACACGTGAGTTTCCCATGCGGATTCTGATATTATATTGTATCACATGAGTTATCTGTGCGAATCTTGGTATGATACTATAGCATGTGAGTTGTCCGTGCAGATTATAGCGCTTGGGCTGTAGGAGCCCCTCTGGAGTCTGTACACCCCCACTGAGTGCAGACACCTATTGAGTGCAAGTGTTCAGGGTTGAGTGCCGAGTGATGAGCTATTGAGGTAGTCCGTGTTACGCCCTACAGTATTACGTCAATGTTAATCTCTGCAGTATTATATTGCGATGATGTTACGCCCCGCAGTATTACATTGCGTCAATGTTACGCTCCGCAATTTTATATTACGATGATGTTATGCTCCGCAGTATTTTATTACGACGACGTTATACCCTGTAGTATTGTACGTTGAATTTTTTGTAAGATAATTGACAGCATTTCAAGGACAAGATTATTTGGAGATTATAAGTATTATGCTATTTCAAACAAGGGACGAGTAAAGCCCCTAACGTGGCATCCAACGAAAGACAAAGATATGACTCTTGAGTCATATAGCAACATGTCACCTTTAGAAGATTAATTGGCTAAGTCATCAAATTAGTGGGGCGCATACCCACTAATACAAAAGGGCTTCTCTAATACACAAAATTGAGATGCTTAAATTCCATCTCCAAAGTAATGATCTTCAGTAAGAAAATTTCATCCAAGAACCTATATGATTGTAACGCGATAATTCATACAAGATCCTATTATGCGTGAGATGCAATTTTAAAAAAGCACTGTACAATCTTTTTCAAAGATATCATACGGATTTTTCCCTACATCGATCCGTCGTTACATGTTTTCATAATTGACGTGTATTAGAAGGATTGTCAAGAAATCGGCTCAGGTATGTTAAGGCTATCCCTTCTTTCCTTTTGGCATGATCTATACGACACAAACGAAATGAGCAAATGCACAACTTCAATAAATGACTCTATTCATAGAAGTATTATAGGTGCCTATGTTCTTGAATTCCGATGTGTCTTATTATTACATCTTATGTTCATGGGTATCAGAAGAATACGTAAGTTGAAAAAGTTTATTTCATGATATTACTCAAAGGAATAATGGTCTTATGAAATTCCAAGAGATTTTATTGACGTACTTCTCATGCATTGCATTCATTTATACATGTACATTGACCCATGACCAGATGGTGTTATATACGCGTACATATGTATATTATATGTATATGGGATATGGGAAAAGGTTATGGCATTATATACGCACCACCAACTGATCAGCTAGTATATATTGATGATTTTTCTCACACTGCCCGAGATTATATGATAGGATGCCATTAGAAGCTTGATGATGTTATGAACAAATGTACCTATGCACGACATGTTATTCATATGCATATACATGACACTATAAGTATTTCATGATTTACAGAGTTATCCAGATGTACAGGTTGATTCATTTACTCCAGGTTTCTTCCATGTCTTTTATATAGTTATTTGTGTGCCTTACAAACTTAGTACATTATTCGTACTGACGTCCCCTTTGCTTGGGGACGCTGCGTTTCATGCCCGCATGTCCCGATAGACAGGTCGAGAGTCCTCCAAGTAGGCTATCAGCTCTGCGGAAGATGTTGGTGCGCTACATTGCTCCAGAGGTCCTTATTTGGTCAGTATGATTAGTATGTGTATTGATTGGTATGGTGAGGTCAGTACCGACCTTTGTGGTACTTATCTACTCTTAGAAGCGTTTATACATATGTCATGTACATAAAAGAATGCAAGGCCTTGTCGGCCTATGTTTAGTGTACGAGTGATCATTGCGGTCTTATAGACCCGTATGTCTTATGTATAAGTTGGTATTACGTGTTTATTCTAGTTATCCTATGGCAACCTTTCCGTCTTATTTACCTACGATAGCATGATACGAAAAGATAAATTACGTTGGTACTCGGTTGAGTATGGTACCAGGCGCCCATCGCGGACTATTGGTGTTGGTCATGACTAACGTGGTATTAGAGCATTTCTGTCCTAGGGAATTTACAAGCCGTGTCTAGTAGAGTCTTGTTTATGGGTGTGTTGTTTCACAAGACTTATAAGCACTAGGCTACATGACATTTAGGACTGTCACTCTTTCGTCTTACTCTAGATCGTGTGGCAGAGCTCAATTGTAAGAACTCAATTTCCCAAGCTCTATCTTGTTTATAATACAACAATGCCTACATCCAGAAAGACCGTTGGTAAGAGATTTAATGTGGCTATGGAAGAGTTGAGTCAGGGGAACTCGATTTTTCGTGATGCTTATGATGAGTAAATGTAAGGTCTTCAGTAGGTCATGTGTACACTAAGACGTGTAAGCCTCTTGATAAAGCGCCTTAAGGCAAGAATATCTATACACCCCTATGGTGAAAGGCATGGAGAGATTCAGAAGGTAGATACAAATTTCAACAAGTAAAAGAAGCAAGATGAAGAAGGGTACGACGCGCCCTGCTAATGAAGATTATCAGGATTTATAACTGAGGCAAAGGAATATAAGTATTTTCAGTTACCTTCAACAATAACAGAGGTATGTACAATCGGCCACATTGATCTCAGTTATTCCCTATGGGAGCTAAAAAATATGGGTTAAGAGAAGGATAAGATATCAGGATCCGGCTGAGGTTAGAGTAACCCAAAGTGATGGATGGATTATTTGCGATAATTGATATTTTCGAAGGATATTGCAAATGTGCTGATAGATCTCCTTGTGAGGCACCCAGATGGTGCACTCTAAAATAGTATAGCTAGATATGAGTACTACAAAGACAGGCACTGGAAGACTTGAACGGATAAATATTACCTTAGTGTGGCTCCTGTCACTAGTAGAGAAAAATTTTTAGGCAACCCAAAGAGCTAGTACATGGAGCAAAGGGAGCTAAAAGCAAAAGAATGTCTTGTTCGAGTTTTTAGAATAATGTGATAGACATAAATGTTTGCATGGAAAAAAAAGAGTTAATAAATCATTGTGAGTAAGATATGATACATGGATGACAACGGTACATATGAAAGATGACAGTATTATAGAGTCTATAGTCACGGGAAGGAAAAGACGAGAGGTGACAGGCCTTGAGACAACAAAGGAGTATTGGCCATGAAGTGTTATCCTCATATTGAGATATAAGTTTGTGACTCTAACGCGGTTACCAAAAGGAAAAGTTAGACCACAAAGTAATAGAAATCAGTATAGACTGGTGAACAAGATAAAGTAAACACGAATTAGGGACTGAGCGATTTGATAATACTCGACATCATGAGAATTTTAGATTGTGTTTCAGTGATAACGGAATGAACAACAGAAGAAGATTCATGAAAAATTCATTGAATGGTGATTCAGGAAGACCCTTCCCTAAAGCAAGCAATGCGAGCAAAGTTATGCTTAAGGGATATTATGTGCCAGTTACACTAAGTGTCACCCTCGCGAGTGAGGAAATTTGTTATCCTTGGTACAGAAGAATTACCGCAAGGCGAGTAAGAGTCATCGATGATGTGAAAAGATGACAAAGGAGAATAAAACATCTATACGTAGATCATCATAACACTAAACCATAGTACTCCCCTAAAGGGTGGAATATGGAGTGACGAGGCATTAAGTCAGAATTAAGTGGTTCTCGTAGCTATGGAATAGTAAAGGAAAAATGCGATAAAAATGAGAAAGGAATGAGATTGCACTTATCCAATTCCAACCGATATGCTGCGATTCCAGAACATTATGCAAGCACGATGTCAAGGAAAGGAAGTAAGGGTTTCTACCTGGGATGTTATGGATAAATAAGGAACCAGTGCAAGAGGTAAGTTAAGACAAAGGAAATAACCCAAGAAATATTACGCAGAATATTGATATGATAATGGGCGAACGAATAGTTAGTAGTTTGTTCAAGAAGAGCCTAGTTATGTCTAGACAAGAAGTCACGGAGAAATCAACATATCGTGCAAGATAAACATAGTGAACCGCAACACGGGGAATTCATCCTCGCAGTAATGTCATTGTAATACTCGAGATCATATGAATTTGCACAAATATTCTAGCATGCGTGGGAACTAAGATAAGCTAAGTAGGCATGCAACAAGGAGGCAGAAAGACCAGGAAAAGGAATAGCCTACGTTTAAAGGAATTTTGGAATGAACAGAAGGAATTATTCGATCAATGATCCAGAGTTAGTTACATTATGAATGCACTTAAGATTTCAGAGTATTATCAGCATATGTGTTGACAATTATACAACCGTAGAAGACTCCGGTATAAGTTAAAAGGAAAGAATTGTGTCCAAGTCAGAGACCAAGAATTGAATTGTTAGATGATGGTATCACGGATATTCCATAGCGCCTATGAAAGGATGAAGTAATAGCTAATACCAGTAGCCGAATATCGGAAGATAGCTTAAGCCTACATAAAGGTTGACCAGAGGGAAGAGGAAACTAAAGATTTTCATCAACAAAGTAAATAAGGATTCTGATTATTGGATCCAAAAAATTATAGAAATTTGTGATTGAGAACATTGCAGGATCACTCTTAATATCAGAGGTACAATAGAGATAGTATAGTAGCCATATTCTATAACGGCTCTATGATAAAGTCAGTTAAAAGAGTACCAGCCTCATAAGAAGTCAGTATGAAGCTCCCACCGGATTGTGTATGCACCAGAGGTGCAAGAATCATAATAGAGATTAAAGTAATAGATGTGAATTTTACCTATGTGGGAGGGAGGTTATGAGAGAGATAGAAGACGTGATACAAAATTTTAAGGTAAGTAGGGTAAAGGTGAACAACGCACGAGATACTCAAGTGCAGAAGGTTATGAATAGTCCATACTTTGGATAGAAGGCTAGAAGTACTGGGATTCAGTATCGAGGAATGATAGCAACATCGTCAGTTGCATATTTTCCAACCTATGGTTTTGAGGTATCGAGAGGTCTAGTTAAGAGAGTAAAGAAGAGTTAGAGACGATGTGATGTCTCGCTTGATGTTCCAGAATAACATAAGGGAATCCATGGTGAAAGCAAGTTGAAGTAAGTTTACGAGTAATATGTGTAAGTCCCAAGCTAAAGTATGGTAAAGTGACAGGATTTTTGGAAGATAGGAGTAAGGATAAGAAACGGCGAGTGAGAAGGTGAGGAGAATGGAAAAGTCCTCAGGATTAACCCCATGAAAACAAGAGAGAAGATGGGTTCTCTAAAGCTCGGTATAGCCTAAATAAACTCAAAGGAGTCTAAGACTAGTGGAATTTATAGAATATGGAATGTTGCCCTAGTAGTAGAATGGGGATGTAATTGTGATAGGTAAATGATGACGTTTGGGCCTTTGATTGAGTAATGGTTTGAATAAAAAAAAAAGGGAAGGGATTCATGAATTTACAGGATTAAATATCCACATAAGGTGAATCACATTGGGATGCTATGAAATACGATTAGAAAAGCATGGTATCACCGCAGTTGGATCAGTCTAATAATTTCAGATGTTCCCCAACAGGACGTGAGCCCTAGCGGCAGTGCTATATAAGAGGTCAACTTATTGGTATTAAGGTGAATCAACAATGGATGGATTAAAGTAACAAGGTATGAGATGACATAAGGACATCAGTCTTAATATGAAAAATAATGAAGAAGAGTTAAAGGACTTAGATTTATACATTTAGGATAAGAACCGAGAGTAACCTGGAGTTTGGGAGCATACCTCAGTAACGACAAATCGAAGTAAGAGTTATGGTATAATATGTCTTACTTAGACGTAGTATGCCTATAGATGCCCAGAGGGATAGCTTGACATAACGTTGTATATGTTCGCAAAGTGAGGCCTAGAGATTAGCTAAAAGCCGGAGGAAAAAGGAGAGAAGAGTCTCATAGGCGCACTTACAAGGTCAGAGTCATACAGGCTGCATGATAGAAGGTAGCAACACTTACGAGATTGGAAGCATTCTGACCACCAGCCGTGGTGTGAGAAAGAGGCCTAAAGGGGGGAATGCTTTGGCCTTTGGATTTAATCGCAGAAAAGTTGCCTACATGGCAAGGAGAGTATTAAAGTATTCGAAAGAGCTATAGGTTATGAAAATGATAAGTGCATCAGTCAACATTCGAGGACGAATGCTCCAAAGGGGGGAATGATGTTACGCCCCACAGTATTATGTCAATGTTGTTACACCCCATATATTCGTACGTGGAAGTAAGCCATAAGTAAATTGATATAAGCTTGGAAATGAGATGTTACATCCCGCATTTTTCGTACGTTAAAGTTTCGTCGTAAGTTAAGCAACATAAGTTTGGGAATGAGATTATTTTAGGATTATAAGTATTATTTTATTTCAAACAAGTGATAAGTAAATTCGTGAAGGGGAGAGGGTAAGCAAATCGATGAAAATGTATTTCGTCAAGTATGGCCATTTGGGATAAAATACGGTCCGAGCTATAATACCCAATATTTATGGACTAATGCCATACAATGTACCATATGACCATGATAAAAAGATGTATAAAGTTTATTAAAAAGGATAGTATTTGAGGTAATTTGAGATAATTCTTAATTATGTGGGTAATTGGTTAATTAATAGATTAATGGAAAATTACCAAGTTGTTTAAGAAACTGCTAATTAATTAAAATGTGATGGATAAGCCTTAAAGGCCTCAACGTGGCAGCAAGTTTGGCCAAATTGGTGACTCTTAAAGTCACAAAGAAAGGTGGGAAATATTGGAGGAACTATTAGGCTAAGTCATCTCCTAGTTATCCTTTCTTTAATTGGAGTTGTTTTGTGGATTCCACAAACAAGGATTTATACTAAATATAACCATACCATGTTTTCATTGGCATTACACAACTCCAACACTCCAGCATCCTCCATGTAATATACATCAATTTTAAGCTTCTCTTGCATATTGAATCTTCATCACAAGTATAACATTCAACTCCAAAAAGCCATAAAAGGCTTTCCAGATTCACAAAGTGATATTTCCACTAAAAATCTTAAGACCTCTTCCTACATCACTTTTTTGGAGGTTTATGTGCCGAGTAACAATGGAATTCACAAAGGGATTCATATTAAATCTCGTAACGCTACAACAGTCTGAGACGCAATTCTGAGATAGCACGGTGCAATCTTTCTCAAGAATATTAAACGGATTTTCCCCTACTCCGATCTTGCCGTCACGTGTTTTGTGGCAATTAATATGTGTTATAGGGATTGTCAAGAAAATCATCTTAGGTATGTTAAGGGTATCCCTTATTTCTTTTGGCATGATCTATACGACACAAGCGAAACGAGCAAATGCACAATTTCCATAAATTATTCTATTAGTAGAGATGATAGAGATGTCTATATTCTTATTCTCCCATGTGTCATATTATTCTATCATCTGTTCACGAGTCTCAAAATACGTAAGTTGATAAAGTTTATTTTATGATATTAATCAGAGGCATAATGGTCTTATGACGTACCGAGATATTTTATTAACATATTTCATATGCATTTCATGCATTTATACATGGACATTAACCCATGATCAGATGGCGTTATACACACACACACACACACACACACACACACATATATATATATATATATATATATATATATATATATATGTATAAGGTATATAGGAAAAGGTTACGGCGTTATATACGCACCACCACCTGATCATCTGGTATACATTGATGATTTTTCCCATAGTGGCCAAGATGATATGATGGAATGCCCTTAGAGGCTTGATGACGTTATGAACACATGTATCTATGCACGCCATGACATTCACACACATATGCATGACACTATCGATATTTCATGATTTACAAAGTTATCAAGATTTATAGGTTAATTCATGTATGCCATGTTTCTTCCATGTATTTTATATACTTATTTATGTGCCTTATATAATCAGTACATTATTCATACTAACGTCCCTTTTGCCTAGGGACACTGCATTTCTGTAACGACCCGGCCGGTCGTTCCGTGAGATTTATCCCGCTTCCCCTATTTCTCCATTTGTCATATATTGCTAGCCTAATTTTGTTGTGTTGGGTCAGTTGGTTTGGGCCCGGAGTTGTCGTGGTGAGAATTGTGGCATTTAGTCTCTTAAAGTAGCATAATAGTTGAAAAAGCTGACTGCGAGTTGACTTATTAGTCAACGACCTCAGAATGTGTATTTTATGGCTCAGATAGCTTCGTTAGGTGATTTGGGACTTAGGAGTGTGTTCGGAATGAAATTGTGATGTCCGATGTAGAATTAGGCTTGAATTGGCGAAAGTTAGTTTTTGGCGATTTTCGGTCGGCAGTGGAAAATAGGCTATCGGGGTCGGAATGGGATTCCGTAAGTTGGAGAAGGTTCGTAATTTCATTTTGAGTATGTGTGCAAAATTTCAGGCCAATCAGACGTGTTTCGGTCGGTTTCGGCGTAGTATTTGGAAGCTTCAAAGTTCATAGGCTTGAATTTGATGTAATTTTTGTTTTTTCATGTTGTTTTTGGTGTTTCGAAGGCTCGACTAAGTTGGAATAATGCTATGGGGTGTGTTGGTATGTTTGGTTGGGGCCCCGAGCGGCTCGGGATTGATTTCGGATGGTTGGCGGAGTTTTGAACTTGGAAAATTTCAGTAGATGGCTGCTGGTGTATGTTTTTGGTGTTGGCCGCACCTACGGAAGGGTAGCCGCAGGTGTGAAAGGGCATGCGCAGGTGTGAAGATATGGTTGCACATGCGAAGCCGCAGGTGCGGAGAACTGGCCGTAAGTGCAAAAATTGGTCCGTTAGTGAGATTTCGCAGGTGCGCACATGGGACCGCAGGTGCGATTAAGTGGCCGCAGGTGCGGAATTGCTAGGCAGAACAGTATAAAAGAGGCCTCTGTGAAATTTTATTCATTCCACCATTGTTGCATGCGGTTGGAGCTCTTTTGAAGGCAATTGAAGAGAAAATCCGCGGTTCTTCAGTGGAGGTAAGTTCATGGGTTGTTAAAGTCGTTTCTAGGATATTTTGTTTGTATTAGGCTTGTAAATTGAGGGATTAAAGTAAGAAAAGGTTGGGAAAAATTGGTGGAGGATTGGAAAATTCTTTTGGTAATTTGGGTAGGCAATTATGGTCTGATTGTGATGTTTTTGGTATGTGTAGAATCGTGGGAGGACGAGGTTTCTAGTGATGTAAAATTTATCGAATACCGAGACGTGGGCCCCGGGATCAGATTTGGCCGAATTTCGAGATTCTTGTATAATTTGATAGATTTCGATTGGGTTGTGTTCCTATAGTATATATATTAAGGATGTTAAACTGGTTTTGGCTAGATTTGGAGCAATCGGGAGCCAATTTGAGGGGCAAGAGCATAGCGGACTAGTGTTGTGGCCCGGTAGAGGTATGTAATGGTTATAAATCCTGTCGTAAGGGTATGAAACCCCGAACTAGTTATTTCTCACTGATTTTAGAATGGCGCACATGTCGGATGACGAGTATGTGGCACACCATGATTTTTGGATTGGACTAGGTCCACTCCGCGGCGACTAATGAGTTGCATAATTTACTCAAAACCTTATGTTAAATTATGTTCTAAAGATTGTTGAAATATTTGGGCTATAAGCCGTGTTTGGGGCCTCGTGCCGATCTGTTTAGACCCCTTGGGGGCTTTTTACTGCTGTTTTCCTCACAATTCATTGATGATTTCACTCAGCCACATTGTGCTTACTGTTTTCGAAACTCAGCCTGATTTACACTACTTTGAGATTTAAAAATGATGTTTTGGGTCGAGTACCCTGTTTTACTGATTCGCCCGAGGGGTTTTTTGAGAGGTTCTACTGAGTGAGGCCGGGGCCTGATTGTGAGGATATGATATGCCACAAGGTGGCTTGATATTAGCGCTTGGGCTGAAGGAGCCCCTCCGGAGTCTGCACGCACCACAGTGAGCGCACGGAGTGCCGAGTGCCGAGTGATTTGGAGGCATGAGTGACTGTGAGGTGATGAGTGACTTATTGCGAGTGATGGTGAGGAGTGCCCGAGGGGCTGATTATGAGTGACTGTGAGGCATGCCCGAGGGGCTGATTATGATACATGTTTTCCCGGAGGGGCTACTGATGATTTTACTACTTTCACTCCTAACTTATGAAAAATGTTTTGCCCGAAGGGCCTCTATACGATTCATTTAATTTTCATACTAAATCTTTCTATTTGAAGTTGTTGAGAATATACATTTTTCAAAGGACTTTTCTGAAGTTGGTTTTAAGGCATGACGATTTCAGATATCTATGTTTATACTGTTGCATATTGTGAATTGATGACATTGATTTTTATGTGTTTCCTTCCCGCTTAGACTTGATTTATTTTCATTACTACTGAGTTGGCGTACTCACATTACTTCCTGCACCCCTGTGTGCAGATACCGAGCATTAGCTATCTATTCCTTGCGGAGCCGGAGTGCGGGACCTAGAGGTAGCTGTTCAGCATCCACATCATCTCTGTTTTCCCTTCTTGTTGTATCTAGCCATTTATTCGGAGGTTATGTATTATAAAAATATACCTTTGGCTTATTTTTCTTAGATGCTCACGATATGTTGGCTCCGGGTTTTGGGGTTGGTTGTAGTTTGCATTGGCCTAATGTATTTAGTAAACTCTGTATATGTTATGAAATGCTTGAAATTGATTGGGAAATTGAAAGAAAATGTAAACATGGGATTATTGGCTAGCCTAGTTCCACGATAGGCGCCATCACGACCGATTTAGGATTTGGGGTCGTGACAGTTTGGTATCAGAGCCTAGGTTACATATGACTCAGCGGTCATGAGCAGGTTTAGTAGAGTCTTGCGGATCGGTACGAAGATGTCTGTACTTATCTGTGAGAGGCTACCAAACTTTTAGGAAACATTTCTATCTTTCTTGAACTCCTTCGTGCTAACCTATTGATTCGTGAAATCCGAACTTACGTTGTTTCATTCTCTCACAGATGGTGAGGACACGCCATACCGATTACAGTGACCAGAAGCCAGCTAGACCAGTGAGAGGTTGAGGCCACAGTCAAGGCCGTGGTAGAGGTAGGGGGCCAGCCCACGCAGCTGCCGGGACAGTACCAAATGATCCCCCAATCGATCAGGATCAGGTTCCCGCCGATGGTGTTCCAGCAGTGCAGGCTCAGGCACCGGCAGTGCCTATGGTTATTCTGAGTCTTCAGGAGACCCTGTCTCAGATATTGACAGTGTGCACCAGTTTGGTTCAGGCAGTCTTCATGTCTTCTACTACCACCACAGCTCAGGATGGGGGAGGCAATCAGACTCCAGCTGCCCGGGCACCTAAGCAGGCTGCACGGGGTATTCTGGCACCGGGAGCAGCCCCATCTCAGCCAGTTGCTCCAGTCCAGGATTATGTGGTCTCTGTTATGCCTGAGGACGAGCAACGCAGGTTTGAGAGGTTCATCAGACTTCAGCCTTTGACTTTCAGCGGTACAGAGGGCGAGGATGCCTAGGGGTTTCTAGATAAGTGCCAGAGGATACTACGTACTGCGGGTATTTTGGAGACCAGTGGGGTCTCATTTGTTACATTTCAGTTTGCGGGTGCTGCCTTTACTTGGTGGGAGTCATTCGAGAGGCGTATGCAGGTTGGTTCAGCACCTCTCACCTAGCAGCAGTTCTCCACGATCATTTTGAAGAAGTATGTTCCTCAGTCCCACAGAGAGGAGCAACGCAGACAGTTTGAGCAGCTGCGCCAGGGAGAGTTATCACTTACTCAGTACGAGATGAGGTTTTTCGACTTGGCTAGCCATGCTTCTGGGATTGTCCCTACTAGTAGGGAGAGGGTGAGGAGGTTTGTAGATGGTCTTTCTTATCAGCTCCGGCTATTTATGACTCGAGAGAGAGTATCGGGTGCTTCATTCGAGAAGGTTGTTAACATAGCTCGAGATATTGAGTCTGTCCGCCTCCAGGAGCGGGAGGAGAGGGAGGCCAAGAGGCCTCGTGGTTCGGGCAGTTCTATTGGTGCTCCATTCAGGGGCAGTTTCAGTAGGGTAGGGGCTGTTCATTCAGGTCTCCTCAGTCTGGTCGCCCAGTATATAGTGGTGCATATCGGGGCATGGTTCCCGTGGTTCTCAGTCAGGCCGTACTTCATTTGGGTCCCTCCCAGCTCAGAGTGCAGCTCGAGCACCCCCAGTTCAGAGTTCTCCTATGCATAAGTCTTCCAGTGGCCGTTCGGGTGCTAGGGGTTTCTATCAGTCCCCGCCTCTAGCTCGAGGGAGTTATTTTGAGTGTGGAGAGTTCGGGCACGTGTGGAGGCAGTGTCCCCGCCATTCCGGTGGATCTTCTCCGCAGAGGGGCTAGCCCTCGACTTCAGCTCCAGTTACTTCACCACTCGCTCAGGCAACCAAGGGTGTAGTCAGTCAGTTAGAGGCCGCCCTAGAGGGGGAGGTCGAGCAGGGGGAGGTCAGGCTCGCATGTATGCATTTCCAGCTATGGCCTCAGATGCCGTGATCACAGGTATTTTCTTAGTCTGTTTCCGTGATGCCTTGGCTTTATTTGACCTGGTTCTACATATTCCTATGTTTCTTCATATTTTGCCCGTTTTCTGGATGTGCCCCATGAGCCTCTAGTCACCTCTGTTCATGTGTTCACTCCGGTGAGCGATACTATTGTTGTGGACCGTGTGTATCGGTCGTGCATGATATCTATTGGGGGTCTAGAGACTCGAGTGGACCTACTGTTACTCAGCATGGTCAATTTTGATGTGATATTGGGCATGGATTGGTTATCTTCGTGTCATGCTATTCTTGATTGTCACTCTAAGACCGTGACCTTGGCTATGCCAGGGTGTCCGAATGTTGAGCGGAGAGGTTTTTCTGAGTATATGCCTAGCAGGGTGATTTCCTACCTGAAGGCTCGCATGGTTAAGAAAGGGTGTTTATATTATTTGGCCTTTGTGAGGGATGTCAGTGGTGAGACTCCCGTTATTGATTCAGTTCATGTGGTCCATAACTTTCCAGATGTGTTTCCTGTAGACCTGCCACGCATGCCACCTGACAGGGATATGGATTTTGGTATTGACTTGGTTTCAGGCACCCAACCTAATTCTATTTCACCTTATCGTATGGCACTAGTGAATCTAAAGGAATTGAAGGAGCAGCTTCGGGAACTCCTGGATAAGGGGTTCATTCGGCCTAGTGTGTCACCTTGGGGTGCACTGGTGTTGTTCGTGAAGAAGAAGGATGGGTCCATGCGTATGTGTATTGATTATCAGTATCTGAACAGAGTTACGGTGAAGAATCGACATCCCTTTCCCCGCATTGATGATTTGTTTGACTAGCTTCAGGGAGACAGAGTGTTTTCCAAGATTGACTTGAGATATGGGTATCATCAGTTGAAGATTCGGGATCCTAACATTCCGAAGACTGCTTTCAGGACCAGATATGGTCATTATGAGTTCTTGATTATGTCATTTGGGCTGACCAATGCCCTAGCTGCGTTCATGCAATTGATGAACAACGTGTTTCAACCTTACCTTGATTCTTTTTTCATTGTGTTCATTGATGACATCCTGGTTTATTCTCACAGCCAGGAAAGAGCATGCTCAGCATTTCAGAGTTGTGTTAAAGAGGTTTAGGGAGGAGAAGCTTTATGCAAAATTATCCAAGTGTGAGTTTTGTCTTGGTTCGTAGATTTCTTGGGGCACGTGGTGTCTAATGAGGGTATTCAGGTTGATCTGAAGAAGATAAAGGCGGTGCAGAGTTGGCCTAGACCGTCCTCAGCTACAGAGATTAGGATTTTCCTTGGTTTGGCGGGATATTACCATTACTTTGTGGAGGGATTCTCTTCTATCGCTTCGCCTTTGACAAGATTGACCCAGAAAGGGTGCTCCATTCAGATGGTCTGATGAGTGTGAGGAGATCTTTGAGAAGCTCAAGTCAGCACTGACTGACCATCATAGTTTGCAGTATCTGCTGAAGTAGAAGGACTTGAAATTGCGTCAGAGGAGATGGTTCGAGCTTCTCAAGGATTATAACCTCATTATCTTATATCATCCGGGTAAGGCCAATGTAGTGGTTGATGCCCTGAGTTGCAGATCAGAGAGTTTGGGGAGTCTAGCCTACCTTCCAGTAGCAGAGCGGCCATTAGCCCTTTATGTTCGGGCCCTAGCGGTTCGGTTGGTGAGATTGGATCTATCCGAGCCCCCTCGGGTGTTGGCTTGTGTAGCCTCCAGGTCTTCTCTTTACGATTAGATTAGAGCACGCCAGTATGATGATCCACATTTGCTTGTTCTTCAGGACAGGGTCCGTCGCGGTGATGCCAAGGATGTGGTTATTGGTGATGATGGGATCATGAGGATGCAGGATGGATTTTCGTGCCCAATGTAGATGGGCTTCAAGATTTTATTCTAGCAGAGGCTCATAGTTCGCGGTATTCCATCCATCCGGGTGCCGCAAAGATGTATCAGGATTTGAGGCCGCATTATTGGTTGAGAAGGATGAAGAAAGATATTGTGGAGTTTGTGGCTCGGTGTCTCAACTGTCAGAACGTCAAGTATGAGCACTAAAGACCAGATGGATTTCTTCAGAGTTTTGATATTTCGGAGTGGAAGTGGGAGCAGATCACCATGGACTTCGTAGTTGGACTCCCACGGACTTCGAGCAGGTTTGATGCTATATGGGTTATTGTGGATCGGCTGACCAAGTCTGCGCACTTCATTCCTATTTGTACTACTTATTCTTTGGAGATGTTAGCCGAGATTTATATCAGGGAGATTGTCTGATTGCATGGGGTTCCAGTTTCTATCATTTTCGATAGAGGTACTCAGTTCACATCTCAGTTTTGGAGGGCCGTAAGAGAGAGTTGGGTACTTATGTTGAGTTGAGCACAACATTTCATTCTCAGACCGACGGGCAGTCAGAGCGTACCATTCAGATTTTGGAGGATATATTACGTTCTTGTGTGATTGACTTTGGTGGTTCATGGGACCAAATTCCGCCACTAGCGGAGTTTGCATATAATAAGAACTATCAGTTGAGTATCTAGATGGCTCCGTATGAGGATTTATATGGTAGGAGGTGCAGATCTCCGGTGGGTTGGTTTGAGTTAGGCGAGGCTAAGCAATTGGGAATAGACTTGGTTCAGGATGCGTTGGGTAAGGCGAAGTTGATTAAGGAGCGGCTTCGCACGGTGTAGTCTAGGCAGAAGAGTTATGCGGACCGGAAGTCCGAGATGTGTCTTTCATGGTTAGGGATAAGGTGTTGCTGAAGGTGTCGCCCATGTAGGGTGTTATGAGATTCAGGAAGAGGGGGAAGCTGAGTCCCAGGTTCATTCGGCTATTTGAGGTGCTTCAGAGGGTTGGGGAGGTGGCTTATAGGCTTGCTATGCTTCCTAGTTTATCTTGTATCCATCTGGTGTTTCATGTTTCGATGCTCCGGAAGGATGTTGGTGACCCGTCTCATGTTTTGTACTTTAGCACGGTTCAGCTCGAGGGTGATATGTCATATGAGGTAGAGCCAGTAGCTATTTTGGGTCGACATGTCAGGAAGCTGAGGTATTACATTTGTTACTTACCTCAAAACAATCCAAAAGCTACTCTGCGATGTGCTTGCCCCTCGAATTGACTCCCAAATGCTCCAAATCTAACCAAAATCAGATTAACATCATCAATATACGCTAATGGAACAAAACCCAATCGAAAAATATAAATTTTAACACAATTATTGAAATTCGGCCAAATCTGAGCCCCAGGCCCATGTATCGGAATTCTATAAAATTTACATCACTAGAATCCTCATCCTCCCACGATTCTATACATACCAAATTTACCAAAATCCGACCTCAATTTCCCACTCAAAACACCAAAAGAATTTTCTAAATTTTCCTCCCATTTTTCCCAACTTTTCTACTTTAATTCCTCAAATTCCAAGCCTAATCCGTCAAAAAATAACATCGAAACGAGTTTTTAATACGAGAAACATACCTCCACTGAAGAATCTCGAATTCCTCCATCATTTTTCTCTCAAACTAGCCCAACCCGCATGCAAAAATGGAAGAAAAGCCTCAAATTTCGCGGAGGCACTTATTTATACTTTCTATCCAATTAATCCGCACCTGCGGAGAATTTTTCGCAACTGCGGACCCGCAGCTGCGGTCCCTGGTGCGCACCTGCGAAAAATCCACAAACTGTCTAATACTCGCACCTGCGGCTTCGCAGATGCAGCCCATGACTCGCACATGTGGACTCCTCCAGCATGACCTCTTCTCACACCTGCGCAATGATCTTCGCACCTGCGTCTCCCCTTCCGCAAGTGCGGCCACACCAGTGAAATGACACCAGCTGCAATTTTGCTGCAAATTCCTAAGTCCAACCCTCCACTAACCATCCGAAATCAATCCAGAGCCCCTCGGGCCCCAACCAAACATACCAACACATCCCATAACCTCATTAGAACTTAGTCGGGCCTTCGAAAAACCAAAACAACACAAAACACTAAATCGCATCAAATTCAAGCCTATGAACTTTGAAACTTCTAAATATAGCCAGTGATGCTGAAACCAACCAAAACACATCTGATTGACCTGAAAATTTGCACACATATCCAAAATAACATTATGAACCTGCTCCGACTATCAAAATTCAATTCGGACCCCGATAGCCTATTTTTCCCTGCCGACCAGAAATCGCCAAAAACTAACTTTCGCCAATTCAAGCCTAATTCTACACCGGACATCAAAACCTTATTCCGAACACACTCCTAAGTCCGAAATCACCTACCGAAGCTATCCGAGTCATAAAATCCGCATTCCGAGGTCATTTACCAATAAGTAAACTCTCGGTTGACGTTTTCAATTATTAAGCTAATTTAAGAGACTACGTCTCTCAGCTCTCACCACGACCATTCCGAACCCGAACCAACCGACCTAACACAACATAACTAGGCTAAGCAACATATGATAAAGCAGAAACGTGGGAAACGGGGATAATCTCACAGAATGATAGGCCGGGTCATTACATCCTCCCCCTCTTAAACTAATGTTTGTCCCCGAACGGATCTAGAAACATACCTAAAGTCTCGAATAAATGAGGGTATCTGCTCCACATCACCCGCTCGGTCTCCCAGGTGCCATCCTCCACTGGCTGTCCTCTCCACTGAACCTTCACTAAAGCTATATCCTTAGACCTTAACTTTTTGACCTGAAGACCCAAAATAGCCACTAACTCTACCTCATATGACATATCACCTTCGATATGAACTGTGCTGAAGTCCAAAAAGTAAGACGGGTCACCAACATATTTTAGGAGCATCGAAACATGGAACACCGGATGAATACTCGATAAGCTGGGAGGCATGGCAAGCCTATAAGCCACCTCCCGAAACCTCTGAAGTACCTCAAAAGGCCCAATAAACCGGTGGCTCAGCTTTCCCCTCTTTCCGAACCTCATAACACCCTTCATCGGTCACACCTTCAGCAGAACTTTCTCCCTAACCATGAAAAACACATCTCGTACCTTCCGGTCCGCATAACTCTTCTTCCTGAATGAACTTCACCTTACCCAAAGCATCCTGAACCAAGTATGTGGCCAATAGCCTAGCCTCGCTCGGATCAAACCAACCAACTAGAGATCTGCACATCCTACCATATAAAGCCTCATACGGAGTCATCTCGATACTCGACTAATAACTATTATTATAAGCAAACTCCGCGAGTGGCAGAAACTGATCCCATGAACCCCAAAAATCAATGACACAGGGACGCAACACATCCTCCAAAATGTGAATAGTACGCTCCTACCGCCCGTCGGTCTGAGGATGAAAAAATGTGCTCAACTCAACCTAGGTACCTAACTCGCTCTGCACAGCCCGCCAAAACTGAGATGTCAACTGAGTACCTCTGTCATAAATGATAGAAACTGGAACCCCATGCAATCGAACAATCTCCTGATATAAATCTCAGCTAACCGCTTCGAAGAATAAGCAGTACCAACAGGAATGAAGTGCGCGGACTAGGTCAGCCGATCCACAATAACCTATATAGCATCAAACCTCCTCGATGTCCGGGGAGTCCAACTACGAAGTCCATGGTTATTCGCTCTCACTTCCACTCTGGAATATCTACTCTCTGAAGCAATCCACCTGGTCTCTGATGCTCATACTTGACCTGCTGATAGTTGAGACACCGAGCCACAAACTCAAAAATATCTCTCTTAATCCGCCTCTAACAATAATGCTGCCTCAGATCCTGATACATCTTTTCAGCACCCGGATGGATGGAATACCGCAAATTACGGGCCCCAGCTAGAATCAAATCTCGAAGCCATCCACATTGGGCATGCAAATCCGGCCCTGCATCCTCATGACCCCATCATCACCAATAACCACACCCTGGCATCATCGCGACGGATCTTTTCCTGAAGAACGAGCAGGTGTGGATCATCATACTGGCGTGCTCTAATCTTATCATAAAGAGAAGACCTGGAGGTTACACAAGCCAATACCTGTGGGGGCTCTGATAAATACAATCTCACCAACTGACCCGCTAAAGCCTGAACATTAAGTTCTAAAGGTCGTTGTTCCACTAGAAGGTAGGCTAGACTCCCCAAACTCTACGCTCTGCGACTCAGGGCATCAGCCACTACATTGGCCTTCCCCGAATGATACAAAATAGTGATATCATAATCCTTGAAAAGCTCCAACCATCTCTTCTAACGCAAATTCAGATCCTTCTGCTTATGCAGATGCTGCAAACTATGGTGATCAGTAAAACTCTCACAATGCACTCCATATAAATAATGACGCCAAATCTTCAAGGAGTGGACAATAGCAGCTAGCTCAAGATCGTGAACTAGATAATTCTTCTCGTGCACCTTCAACTGTATGGACCCATAGGCAAAAGCAACGCCGGAGCTGTAGTCAAGGCTGACTTGAGCTTTTTACAGCTCTCCCCACACTCCTCAGTCCACCTGAACTGAGCACCCTTCTAGGTCAGTCTGGTCATAGGTGCAGCAATAGATGAAAATCCCTCTACGAAACGGTGATAGTACCCTGCCAAACCAAGGAAATTGCAAATCTCGGTAGCTGATAACGGTATAGGCCAGCTCTGCACTACCTCTACCTTCTTCGGATCAACCTGAATACCTTCACTGGACACCACGTGCCCCAAGAATGCTACTGAATCAAGCAAGAACTCACACTTCGAAAATTTTGCATACAATATCTTCTCCTTCAATGTCTGAAGCATAACTCTCAAGTGATGCTTATGATCTTCACGAGATTGGGAATACACCAAGATATCGTCAATAAACACGATGATTAAAAAATCCAGATAAGGTCAGAATACATTGTGCATCAAGTGCATAAAGGCTGCTCGGTCATTGGTCAGCCCGAAAGAAATAACCAGAAATTCATAATGACCATATCTAGTCCTGAAAGTAGTCTTTGGAATGTTTGGCCCTCGAATCTTCAACTGATTATAGTCGGAAGGCAAGTCAATCTTAGAAAATACTCTGGCACCCTGCAACTGATCAAACAAGTCATCTATACGAGGCAAGGGATACCGGTTCTTCACCGTAAATCTGTTCAGCTGCCGATAATCAATACACATACGCATAGAACCATCCTTCTTCTTTACAAACAACACCGGTGCACCCCAAGGTGACACACTAGACCGAATGAACCCCTTATCTAGGAGTTCCTAGAGCTGCTCCTTCAATTCCTTTAGCTCTGCTGGTACCATACGATAAGGTGGAATAGAAATAGGCTGAGTGTCTAGCACCAATTCAATGCAAAAATCAATGTCCCTATCAGGTGGCATGCCTGGCAGGTCTGCAGGAAACACGTCCGGAATGTCACGGACCACAGGAACCGAATCAATAGTGGGAGTCTCACCACTGACATCACTCACAAAAGCCAGATATGATAAACACCCCTTCTCAACCATACGTTGATCCTTCAGGTAGGAAATCACCCTACTAGGCACATAATCAGAAGAACCTCTCCAATCAACCCTCGGACATCCTGGCATAGCTAGGGTCACGGTCTTAGCATGAAAATCAAGAACAGCATGACATGGAGATAACCAGTCCATGCCCAATATCACATCAAAATCGACCATGCTGAGTAGCAGTAGGTCCTCTCGGGTCTCTAGACCCCCAATAGATATCACACACGACCGATACACATGGTCCACAACAACAGTATCGTCCAACGGAGTCGACTAATGAACATATGTAACTAAAGACTCACAGGGCATATCCACAAAATGGGCAAAATATGATGAAACATAGGAATATGTAGAAGCAGGGTCAAATAAAGCGAAATCATCTTGGCAACAGACTGAGACAATACCTGCGATCACTGCATCGGAGGCCATAACATCTGGTCTGGCTGGAAATGCATACATACGGGCCTGACCTCCACCTGCTCGACCTCCCTATCTCGGGCGGCCTCTAGCTGGTTGACTACAACCCTTGGCTGTCTGGGTGGGTGGTGAAATAACTAGAGTTTAAGTCGAAGGCTGGCTCCTCAACTGAGATAGGTCTCCAAGAAGATGAGGAAACTGCCTCCTCATATGCCCGAACTCTCCACACCCAAAACAACTCCCTAAAGCTGGAGACGGGGACTGAAAAGAACCCCTGACACCAGAATCGCCACTAGGAGAACCATGCATAAGGGAACCCTGAACTGATGGTGCTCGGGCTGCACTCAGGGCGGGAAGGGCACCGAAAGAATAATGGCCTAGCTTAGAACCGCGGGGACCATGCCCCGAAGATGCACCACTATAGTTTGGGCAGCCTGATCGAGGAGGACTGAATGAACGACCTCTACCATGCTGAATTTTCCCCCTGTAAGGAGAACCACCAGAACCACCCGATCCACGAGGCCTCTTCTCCTCCCTCTCTACCCGCTCATGGCGGCAAACCGACTCAATATCTCGAGCAATATCAACAACCAGCTTGAAGGTAGCACCTGATACTCTCTCCCGAATCATAAAAAGGTGGAGCTGGTAAGTTAGTCCTTACACGAACCTCCTAATCATCTCCCTATAAATATGGACCAACTCGGTGGCATGACGAGCCAACTCCAAAAACCATATCACATACTGCATCACTGATAGCTCTCCCTGACACAGCTGCTCAAAATGTCTGCGCTGCTCCTCCCGGTGAGTCTGGGGTACATACTTTTCCAAGAAGATAATGGAGAGCTTCTGCCAGGTGAGGGGTGCCGAACCAAAAGGCCTACGTCTCCCAAAAGACTCCTACCAAGTGAAAGCAGCACCAGAAAACTGAAAAGTAACAAACGAGACCCCACTAGTCTCCAAAATCCCAGCAGTACGAAGCATCCTCTGATACTTATCCAAAACCCTGGGCATCCTCGCCCTCAGTACCAGTGAATGTCGGAGGCTGAATTCTACTAAACCTCTCCAGCCTACGCTGCTGATCATCTGGAATAGCTGGGACCATGAAGTCCTGAATTGGAGCAACCCGCTAGGCTGGAACAACCCCCGGTGTCTGATGGCCCTTAGTAACCTGCTCAGGTTTTCGGGCAACTGGAGTCTAACTGCCTCCCAGGGCCTAAGAAATAGCGGCAACTGCCTGAGCAAGGGTGGTACACACAGTCAAGATCTTAGCCAAGGTCTCCTTAAGACCCGAAATAACAATAGGAACTGTTGGTTCCTGAGCCTGTTCCGCTCGAGTATGTGCGATGAGGATTTGCTCCTGAACAGTAGGGGATCAAGCGGTACTGCCCTGGCTGCCACATGGGCTGGCCCCCTAACTCTACCACAGCCTCGACCCCTCACCGGTCTAGCTGGTGGATGATCACCCTAATCGGTAGCGCGAGTCCTCACCATCTGTGAGAGAATGAAACAACAGATGTTTAGATTTTCAGAACCAACAAAATGGCACGACAGAATTCAAGAAAAATGAGATTGTTCCTAAGGGTTATGCAGCATCTCGAAGATAAGTACAGACGTCTCCGTACCGATTCGAAAGACTCTACTAAACATGCTCATGACGTTGAGTCCTATGTAACCTAGGATCTGATACCAACTTCTCACGACCCCAAATCCTAGGCCGGTCGTAATGGAGCCTATCATGGAACTAGGCTAGCCAACCATTTCAGACAATCATATTATTTCAAAATTTCCCAAAATTAGCAGATTTTAAAACAGCAAAATGAGATGAACAATATATATACACTTCCCCTAGACCTGGATTCAACTGACATGAGCATCCAGAACTGTAAATACAAATGTACAACAAGGTGACTTGCTACTACCAAGCCTGAAGTACGAAAGACTAGAACTATGAACTGAGGAAAATAAAGGAGGTGCATTGAGGATGCTGAGCAGCTACCTCGATCGTCGAACAACTCCAAGCACGTCCGGAAATCAACTAGTGAGATGGTCCGGTACCTGGATCTGCACACAGAGGTGCAGGGGGTAACGTGAGTACGCCAACTCAGTAAGTAATCAAAGTAAGTAAAACCTTTACTGTAGGGACGAGCATTTATAAATAGTGTAAATCCATATAATGAATAACAGTAGAAATAAATAAATCAAGTCAGGAATCTACATTCCTGACATTTCATAAAACTCCATTTTCCATTTAAAACCCTCATATAGAAATCATTTGTCCAACATTATCATCAGAGGCTCAGTGTAAGGAAGAGTGAAAAACAGTAGTTTCATAAAAATATAAGCCCCTCAGGCACAGTATCACTCACAATAAAGACTGTCGGGCAAGCCTCTGAGTTACTCGTGACTCACTATCAGTATCTCATGCTCACACCAAACACTCGTACTCAGCAAGTACCATGAATACACACAACTGTTGCGGCGGGCAGCCCGATCCAAAGCATATATCTATATTGCTGCGACGTGCAGCCCGGTCCTTATAACATACGCTGCGGCGTGCAGCCCGATACATATAATAGTCGATTGCGCTTACTGGGGTGTACAGACTCCTGGAGGGGCTCCTTCAGCCCAAGCGCTATATCTGCTGTGACGTGCAGCCCGATCCAATATGTACATTATTGCGGCGTGCAACCCGATCAATATATAACATATATTGTTGCGGCGTGCAGCCCGCTCCATATATGTATAATCTATATTGATGCGGCGTGCATCCCGACCCATTTATAATCTATATTGCTGCAGCGTGCAGCCCGACCCACATGTAATATATAACGTATATATTGTTGCGGCGTGCAACCCGATCCATAACTATCCTCGCATACTCGACTCTCGACCTCATTACATATATATTGTTATGGCGCACAACCCGATCCTTAACTATCATCACATACTCCGCCTATCGGCCTAACTCAGTCATCCTCAAAAGCCACTCGGGCAATTCATCTCTACTCACAGGACTCAGCCCAAAATACTTCTCATAGTTTCAAAGCGGTGTGATAACTGAGGAAATAACAACAAGTGGGAAACATGACTGAGTTTATAATTGTTCTATCAGGATAGTGTGAGAATAGTGCAATAGTACCTATGAGGGTCTACACAGGTCAGCACAAGGCCCCAAACATGGCTCACAGCCCATATGCAAGTATAAATTTCTAAAATACATGATGTCGCAGGATTACAAATCGATGGCACGGCTTAATAGTCACTACGGGGCGGACCAAGTTAGAATCCCTATCAGTGCACGCCCCCACACTCGTCACTTAGCATGTGCATCACCTCATTTACCAAAATAATATCAAACAACATGGTGTCATACCCTTAGGTTTAGAGTTACATTTGTTACTTACCTCAAAACAGCCCAAAAGCTACTCCGCGATGCACTTGCCCCTCGAATTGGCTCCCAAATGCTCCGAATCTATCCAAAATCAGATTAACATTATCAATATACGCCAACGGAACGAAACCCAATCGAAAAATATAAATTTAAACACAAATCTCGAAATTCGGCAAAAATCTGAGCCCTTGGCCCATATCTCGGAATTCTATAAAATTTAAATCATTAGAATCCTCATCCTCCCACGATTCTATACATACCAAATTTACCAAAATCCGACCTCAATTGCCCACTCAAAACACCAAAAGAATTTTCCAAATTTTCCTCCCATTTTCCCCAACTTTTCTACTTTAATTCCTCAAATTCCAAGCCTAATCCATCACAAAATAACATAGAAATGAGTTTTTAATCCGGGAAACTTTCCTCCAATGAAGACTCTCGAATTCGTCCTTCAATTTGCTCTCAAACTAGCTCAACCAGCATGCAAAAATGGAAGAAATGCCAAAAATTTTGCGGAGGCACCTATTTATACTTTCTGTCCAGTTAATCAGCACCTGCGGACCATTTTTTGCACCTGCGGTCCCAGGTGCGTACCTACGAAAATCCAGTAAGAGTCCAATACTCGCAGCTGCGGAGCCTCACCTACACATGTGCCTTCGCAGGTGCGGCCCATGCCTCGCACCTGTGGACTCCTCCAACCTGGCCTCTTCTCGCACCTGTGCAATAATATTTGAAGCTGCGTCCATCGCATCTATGGCTCACCATCCGCAGGTGCACCCACACCAGTGAAATGACACCAGCAGCAATTTTTCTTGAAATTCCTAAGTGCAACCCTCTGTTAACCATCCGAAATAAATCCCGAGCCCCTATGGGCCCCAAACAAACATACAATCACATCCCATAACCTCATTCGAACTTATTCGAGCCTTCGAAACACCAAAAAAAACGCAAAACACTAAAATCACATCAAATTCAAGCCTATGAACTTTAAAACTTATAAATTTTGCCAATCATGCCGAAACCAACCAAAACACATCTGATTGACCTGAAAATTTGCACACACATCCAAAATGACATTTTGAACTTGCTCCATCTGTCGAAATTCCATTCTGACCCCGATAGCCTTTTTTTTCCTTACCGACCATAAATTGCCAATATCTAATTTTTGCCAATTCAAGCCTAATTCTACACCGGACATCAAAACTTTATTTCGAACACACTCCTAAGTCCCAAATCACCTAACGAAGCCATCCGAGCCATAAAATCTGCATTCCGAGGTTGTTTACCAATAAGTCAACTCCCATTGACTTTTTAATTATTAAGCTAATTTAAGAGACTAAGTGTCTCAACTCTCACCATGACCAGTCCGAAACCGAACCAACCGACCCAACACAACATAAATAGGCTAGGAAACATATGATAAAGTAGAAACGGGGGAAACGAGGCTAATCTCATGGAACGACCGGTCAGGTCGTTACACTATACTTTTACTTATCTTTTGTAATTCATTCATTAACCTACTGTAATAATTTGGTAATAACATTCTGGGGTATTTAGTAAAAACTGGGAAGGGGTTTCTTATTTTCATTTGCAAGGTTCGCTATAAATTCTGCCTATAGGTTCTCTACTGTGTTGTTGATCCTGCCTATAAGCTCTATATTATGTCGATTTTGCCTATATGTTCTACATTGTGTTGTTGAAGTTACATGCTAGAAATCCTGCCTATAGGACCAATGATTCAATATGTTAGAAATCATGCTTTTAGGTGTATTAATTTATCCAGTAATTATGTTTTAGCAACCATGCCCATAGGATCAATACTTGGCTTAATTATGCTCTGGTCCAAAGCGTGCAGATTCCTGCTTGTATACTGTTCAAATTATAGAAGTCATGTCTATATGTTTTAAAATCAGTTTAATTGTAGAAATCATGTTTACATGGTTTAAAATCAGTATAATTATCATCCCACTAATATCTTTAAGAACATGCAATTCTGTGTTAATTATCACCACTAGAAAACATGCCTATAGGACTCGATTAACTAATTCTGAATGTGATTATGTGATTATAACTGTCAATCACCTAGACAACATGCCTATAGGATTAGACAAATAATTCGGGACATATTCTTGTGACTTGCTATTATTTACTATTATATGAAACGCCTAGATACTACGCTATGTTAAAATCAGTAGGCAAATATATGTAGGTTCTACTAATCGCACTAAAAATTGATTCTACATACGATTGCATGTTTGTTCATTCAACATCACATAGATATCCAATTAATTATTGACTTTCCTTAATAGTATTACGAACTTTTCCTCAAACAATTTGATTGATAGTTTCCATATTTGCATGCACTAGTTTAAGGCTATTTAAACCCTTTCCCTTTCTTCCTTTGAGACAGACTCAAAAATCATTAACTTCACTAGTCTTAAACTCTATTCTGTTACTATTCTTATCCTACATTGTGGTCTTGGCCGGCTGAAATCCAAGGTCATTAAGTTCTGGGCTTTGCTTCTCATTGTTGATTTAGAACATTGTGGTTTTGTTCTTTTATTTCACCTCTCGTGTAACTGTTGATTTTTGTACCCTTGCCATTTCAATACCTATGTATCTATTACTTGTGTCTATGATCCAGTGTGCTTAAGTTTATATTTAAGCATGATTCTGTCAATTTTACGTTTGTTTGAGCCTCTTTAGTTCTCTAATTAATACTATTAGTTATGAGATTCTTATTTTGGATAATATGAATTCTCTTGATGCATTATGGATTAGATGGGCTCATACATACTACAGAAAAAACAGAAGTATGGAAGATGTACACACACCTAAAACTGCAACATGGGTGGTGAGGAAGATCATTGAAATAAAAGAAGATGTACTGAAGATGAGGACAGATCAATGTGACATCGCAACTGTACTGGGAAAGTTTGAAAGGCAAGGTAAATTCCAAATACATAAGGCATATGTACAGCTGCAACCTCAATTCAATAGGGTGGAATGGAAAAGTATACACTTGCACACACAAATTCATCCAAGATTCAAGTTTCATCTATTGTTGGCTATAAATCAAAGATTAGCAACTATATAAAGGCTTGCAAAATTTGGCATACAAGTGCAGACAGAGTGTGTGTTCTGTGGGAAAGACGAGGAACAGTTTGAGCATCTATATTTTGAATGCCAGTGTACAAACAAATTGTGGGAGAGAATTTTGAAATGGCTAGGACACACAAGACAGATAATGGAATGGAAGCAGGAAGTGCATTGGATCAACAACATGACAAAGAAGAAAGATTGGAAATCAGAGATGACTACGACAAGTTTTGGTATGGTCGTGTATTGCATATGGAAAGAAAGAAATGCGATGAGATTCAACAAGGAGAGATACAATATAGATGGAATATGCAAGGTGGTTGCAATGCATATACATATACAAGGCAGAAAGAAGAAAAAATGGGGGCCAGGATTAAAGTATGTAGATAAAATACCTTAGTTATAGAGTATAGTATTCTAATAATATAGGTATACTTGTAATAGAAATGAGAGATTAATGGTTAGCATTAATCTAGTTCTGTAATGACTTTATTGATGAAATAAATGTAAACTTTTGTCAAATAAAATATGAATCCTCTTAAGTGTTTAGCTTAATATATTTTAAATAGCTTCCTGTATGCAGCTTTGTTAGTTCTGCACTTGCCTTGAATTTTAGTAATCTTTTATGGTAACAGTAGAAAACCTATAAGTGCACCTGTTCTGAATCTTTGCAATTTTTTGTCTTGATGTGTTTGACCAGTGCAAAGCATTTTTCTGTCAACCACGTGTCCTGCTAACCTGTCTTTTAGCATGTCTTTAGTTCGTGTGATTCCATACTCCTTCAAATAATTATTTGACTTTAGTGTAATTATAAGGTTTATGTTCTCCTACCATGTCTAATGCTGTTTGTTTCCGGATGTGACTGAACACAAGTTGTCCTTAATACTAGCATGTACACTTAGCCTAATTAGACCTTTTAGGCTTTAACTTGTTAAGTATCATGCATTTTGTGCATAAAGAGCTGTGTAAAATTTGCCAACTTGTTTTCCTAACTCTTTTAATGTAATTCTGCCTATGTGTTTAAGTCTTGCTGTCTTTTTTGATCAACCACTCTATGTTCTGAACTCTTCTATGTTTGCTTCCCAAAATCAAGTATGTCTTTTCAAATTATGTCCCTTAGCCATTGCCTCTCTCTTATATACTTCCTATGCCATCCTGGATCCTTATCCTTAGGCCATTTAGGTTGTGTCCTTGGCCTCCCCAGTGTGATCACTGCTCGGGGTACATATGAGGCCATTGTGAACTCTGACACATTGGGGTTTGGTTTCTAATCTCTCTGGAACTGTTTATGATCATTTTTCTCTAGTGTGAGAACTGTCGTGGGTTCCTGAAGCCCTTGGGACTATGACGCACTAGAGATTTGGATTCTATGTGCTATGGGCGAATCATTTACCACTAGTTATTGTGTATCCATCAATATGAGCCTTGGAGCTGTTATGGGTTGAAGGCCTGGGCTGTCCAGGTTTATTTGTGCCTGTTGTAGGCTCTTTATAGTTTTTCTTATCTTTTGTAATTCATTCATTAACCTGGTGTAATAATTTTGGTAATAACATTCTGGGGTATTTAGTAAATATTGGGAAGGGGTTTCTTATTTTCATTTGCAAAGTTGGGTAGAAATCCTGCCTATAGGTTCTCTACTGTGTTGTTGATCCTGGCTATA
Organism: Nicotiana knightiana; assembly: GCA_005239525.1. Lineage (NCBI taxonomy): Eukaryota > Viridiplantae > Streptophyta > Magnoliopsida > Solanales > Solanaceae > Nicotiana > Nicotiana knightiana. The sequence goes on along the minus strand of ML417190.1, from coordinate 59,143 downwards.
AGCTCTATATTATTGTCAATTTTGCCTATACGTTCTACATTGTGTTTTTGAAGTTACATGCTAGAAATCCTGCCTATAGGTTCTCTACTGTGTTGTTGATCCTGGCTATAAGCTCTATATTATTGTCAATTTTGCCTATACGTTCTACATTGTGTTTTTGAAGTTACATGCTAGAAATCCTGCCTATAGTATCAATGCTTCAATATGTTAGAAATCATGCTTTTAGGTGTATTAATTTTAAGTGTTAGCAACCATGCCCATAGGATTAATACTTGCCTTAATTATGCTCTGGTCCAAACCGTGCAAATTCCTGGTTTTATACCGTTCAGATTATAGAAATCATGCCTATAGGCTTTAAAATCGGTTTAATTGTAGAAATCACGCTATAGGGTTTAAAATTAGTATAATTATCATCCCACTCATCTCTTTAAGAATATGTAATATTGTGTTAATTATCACCACTAGAAACCATGCATATAGGACTCGATTAACTAATGCTGAATATGCTTCTGTGGTTATAACTGTCAATCACCAAGACAACATGCTTATAGGATTTGACAAATAATTCTGGACATATTCGTGTGACTTGCTATTTTTTACTATTGTATAAAACGCCTAGATACTACGCTATGCTAAAATGAGTAGGCAAATATATCTAGGTTCTATAAATCGCAATAAGAAACTGATTCTATATACGACTGCCTGTTTGTTCGTTCAACATCACGTAGATATCCTGCCTATAGGGTTTTGCGATTAATAAATCTACTAAAGCTAATCAGTTGCGTGCATTTGTTGTTTATATGTGGAGGCTAATTTGAGCCCATATTTGTCTATATTTGAAAGTTCTAACTGTTTTGTATGTCGCATAATATTTTTAATTTTGAGCAACTTAGGTCAAGTCTATTACCATCCAAAATAGAGGTCACAATGCCTCCAGGACCATAGGCAAGGGACGGGTAGTGCACACATCGGACACTAGTTAGAATTGATTAGAGCGCTTTAGGTAAAAACTCAAAGATAGTAATCGGAGAGCAAGAGATGATAGTTTGTGCCCGATCAATAATATGAGTAACACCCCCGTCGTGGGGGATTTACAAAGTATTATTTATGTTGCATGGGGTGATCCTATAGGCTAAAAAACTTAGGACCCCCCTCCTTATTAAATCATATCCTCGCTTTTATTGTTTAGACTAATTCGCATAAGTTAAGTTTAGTCGGGATCCACTGTTGTGGACCTTGAGGGGTGCCTAACACCTTCCCCTCAAGGTAATTTTAGCCCTTACCTGATATCTGGTGATGCAAACTGGTATAATTTGAGTTATTTGCTATAGGTGCCATAACGCACCATAATCCGTTAGGTGGCGACTCTCCAATAACCAATTCCTTTTACCTTCTCTCAAAAGGAGTTGTCAAATGTCGAACCTTGTTTTCGTGAGAAAAAGGGGGCGCGAAAGGGAGTGAATGTATGTTGATGTGAAGGTGGAGTTATGATTTTACATAAGTGTGAGGTTTGAAAAATGAAATGAATGTATTAAAGAGCTTAGGGAGGTGTAGTCACTTTTATATCTAAATGTATCATACCCGTCCCAACCTACATTAAAACTAATTAAAGTCCTACTTGATCCTTGACTGCATGAGCTTGATTGGTTGAGTAGTACACTACGGGCAAGACTATGGTTCATCTTTTGTAGAATATGAATGTTGTTTCTCAAAATGAGTGAATTCTTCCTATATTGAGTTCATAATAGTTATGTATTTCTATTGTATGTGGAACTACTCTCCATTGTTGCGAGGGAACTTGATTCATGAAGGGAAGGTAATGTCGTTGACCTCTGTGTTAGAGTAAGTGAGCGCGTGGTGCTTTTGAGTAAAATTTTGAGGCTAGGATGTTATGGTATTGTGCTTAATCTGTTTTAAATGTTCTTGGTATGATGAGTTATGGGAGTTGTTGAAAAAGGTTGTGTCTATATAAAGTGTAGTTTAATTGCTGGAGGACAAGCAATGGTTTAAATGTGGGTTATTGATGGTAGGCTATCATCTCGCGTTTTAGTCACTAATTACGCTCTAATTTACTGCACTTTAATTGAGTTTCAGCTGTATTCACTAGTGTTTCGCACTAACTGTGTGTTTTGTGCCTTGTAGGAGTGATTTCGAGCTATGTAGATGTTATGGAATAAATTCCAGCTATTTGGAGAATTGAAGTATGAGTAAAAGCCCAAAGAATTAAGCTGGGATCGCGTTCGGAGGTCGAAAACCACGTCTGGATATCAAAAAGTGAAGAAACATTCCGTACTCTGGTAAAACCCTACAACGGCAACGCATGGGGCAATGCGCCTGTGTATTTTTTTGTTGCCTATCAGAATTCAACTCTCAGAATTTCCCCACTAATGCCTCGCATGGCGCGTAGCCTCATGCGGCGCGGGCGAGCCTATGCAATTTTATAGAGTAATTGTCCTATTTTGCGCAGGAAACAATGTTTTCGTCTGGGCCCTACCCTACTTGGTATATATACATGGAAAAACGTTATTTTTGGGACTTTTGACACATCTATGACCAAAGGAGGCTAAGGAGGAGTTGGCAAAGAAAAAGCAAAAGGAATTCATCATTCAATCCTCCCTCAAGACACGAGTTTGGATTGTTTTATATTTTTTTTTCATGTAAACATATTTATGATGAATTACTCTATATCTATGGAGTAGTTCTCTTTAGGGGTTGATGGATTAGTTTATTGATTATATTTTTTGGATATTAACTCTAGTTTTATGTATTGAATCGTTTTGGGTGTTTTAATTGTTTCATCTATATTCACGTGTTCATGTAATTGAGAGAGGCATAACCTGTGATATCTTTACATTATCTTGTTGGTTGAGTTCATTAATTCTTCTTATTAATGGAAAGAGGCTAGTTGAGTCACTGATTAATCCAAGTTAGGAGGATAATCTAAAGTGGTTCTTCTAACGACCAATCCACTATGAATTCTTGCATATCTTCATCGAGCTTAAATTGGTTCATATTGTGATGCTGAGACTTAATCGAGAGAGGAGTTTCTACTAAATGTTTGACTCACTTGAACATTAGAAGTGAGTTAACTAAAGTCAAATCCCAGACAATTATCTTGCACCTATCCAATCAACCCCTATTTTGTCCAACTAATAACTTTCTTTGATTGCTTCTTGTTCGATTTTCATTAGTAAATTTGCTTAAAATTCTTAGTTAATTTTAGTTAATCACATAATTCTCAATTGTATATAATCTTGGATAGCAACCTAGCTACAAACTACGATAATACTGTTTAACTCCAACATAATTCCTTGTGGATACAATATTACATTTTACTATATTCGACTCGCGAGCATATTTACGTGTGTGTTTTGCGCTCGTCAAGTCATTAGTGATACTATATTTTTTAGTCAACATCATTAAGCCACTACTCATTAACGTCTCCAACACAACTCTAGGCTCAAGTAGATCTAATTCATGAACTAGTGTTACTTCATAGCCAAATGGTAATTCCGCCTTCAACTCGTCCATCAATTAGGTTATCAAGTCTATTGGCATCATTAAAAACTCCAAACAATTTTATTTATATCAACCCACTACTATTCACCTTCTTCTTCATTCAAAATATTATTTTCAAAGACCCACTCTTAGGGTTATACAAAACTCCGTTATAACTTCAAATAAACTTCATAAACGTGCTACCCATACATCAATATATAATATAAGTAAAGCTCAAATAAAGGGTTTACCTCTTGATGAAAGAATCTCATTTTTCTCTTTTTGGTGTTCTTGAAGATTCAACACATTTCCTATGGATTTTGACCCATAATAAATGTTACTTCTATATAATATGATATTATAATCATTCTTATTTCAAATAAACTTACCTTGAAGTGTATTCATGCTGGGAGAGTTCCTTCTTCTCTCTAGAACCCAAACCATTGTCAAAAATTCCATCTCTTTCTCTCTCCCTGAAATAACCACTTATATAATTTAGAAGACATGCATATGTCACTGTCACGACCCAAAATCCTAACTCAGGTCGTGATGGCGCCCAATACCGGGGTTAGGCAAGCCAACACTCGGATTAGTAAGGATTTTCCCATATTTGATTAAATCCCAACACGTGCCAAGTTTTAAAGTTCAAAACATTTAATTGAAAAAAAGATAATTAGCCAATTTAACCAAAAGCATTCATAAAAAGGCGTGAGCCAATATATATATATATATATATATATATACAGACCTGCAACCATAATATCTACCACGTGTGTGCCAGGAACTAGTGTCACAAGTCCTATGGGCATACTAACAGAATATACAAAAGATATAATATAACTGTCCCACTGTCGGGAAGAAATAGACGGGAATAACAAAAGAAACTCCATGGTGCTGTCGAGGATCGTTAGGAGAAGCAGCTCACCGTGAAGTCAGGTCCAGTCTATACTCAGAATCGAGCTCCAGTCTAATAACCAGATGCACCAGCCTCAGAACCTGTACAATTAAGTACAGAAGCATAGCATGAGTACATAAACAAATATGTACCCAGTGAGTATCCCGCCTAACCTCGAAGAAGTAGTGACGAGAGGTCGACTTGACACTCACTAAGGTCCAAAAAAATAATTTAACAAGATATGATATCAGTAATAGGCATACGAGGATGATAAAAACAGTAAACATTAAAGGTAACTGCAATTCAAATAAATACTGGACGTAAATAAGCAACTACTACTTCATTTTCCCCCGAATATCTTGTCACTTCAATATCCATGAAATCATTAACAATTTAACATGCACATGCGGGATAAGGACAACCGGACTGAGCCATCATAATAATCATATATGTCCACTGCCGAGGGTCGAATGGGCCAAACCATAATTTCATCTTTAAATCTCTCCGTGGCGTACGACCCGCTCCTGTGAGAGTGGGGGAAATAACACACCGCTCGCGGAATGTAAATTGCGAAGCGGTCGCACGCAAACATAATATTCTTCATAAATTTATTTTCCAATGAACAATACCTTTAAATTCTCAAATTCCATGATCTCAGGGAAACAAAGCCGCATATGACATAAATTCATAAAGCATATAGTTCAATTCAAGGAAAAACACAAGGCATGGTGTAGGCCTAACTACCCGGACATAACAATAATTGTCGCCACGTACGGACAATCGTCACTTTGTACGTACGTAGCCCCCACAAACATTAGCACATATAAATCACCTAGGGGGACAATTCCCACTTACAAGGTTTGAAAGGAGACTCACCTCGTGTCGAACCTACTCTCCAGGTCAAGAACGCGCCCGAAACTGCAAACTCGACACCCAAGGACTCGAAACTAGCCAAATGTTATACAAATATATCAATTTATACTCAAAAGTATGGAATTGTCCTATTTATTTAGTTATTTCACCTTACTTTAAAAAATACTAAAATACACTCCCGGGTTCACATGCTCGGATTCCAAGAATTTTTTAAAGAATCACTTACCCATAACCTAAGGATCGTTACTATGTGGTATTTGTATGATTAATGGCTAATTAGCGGGTAATTCCCTAAGTTTTCATAAACCCCTAGGTTACTACCCAAATCCTTGATTTTCCCTAATTAGGTAGTTAATTTGACTAGGAATTCATGCATTAAACTAACATTAGGGTAGAATTCACTTACCTTTCAGTAGCTAGGTCATGTAGCTATTTCCCAAGCATTCAAGGTCGTCTATAGTGGAAGAAAGTGGAGTGAAATGAATAAATCTCGTGTTTTGAAGAACTCACTGCCTACTGTGGTTCCGCACCTGCGGCTCAAGGACCGCACATGCAGTCTCGCACCTGCGAGTAAAGGCTCACACCTGCGGAACTGGGACAAGGGGACTGGGCTCGCACCTGCGAAACTGAGTCCGCACCAGTGGGAAAGGGCCCGCACCTGCGAGAAGAGGGAATCCCATCTGGAGGTCACTCCTGTGAGGCTAGGACCGCAGGAGTGATCCCGCACCTGTGACTGGGCAACCACACTTGCGGTCACACCAGAATAGGTGCACCAGCAATTGCTTCAGCTGGTTTTTAACCTTGTATGGTGCCCAAGAGGCACCTGGGACCACTCGAGCCCCCGTCCAAGTATGTCAACAAGTCCCAAATCACAATACGGACTCGCTCGAGCCTTCGGAACACCCAAAACACCGCTAAAACTAAAAAGCACAGCTCAAAACCCCTAGAATCAATCTTAGGAATTTTAAGTTTTCTTGAATTCACTATCAATGCGCCGAACTGACCTATACTACTCGGAATGTCCCAAAATTATGCGAGCTAGTCATGAATGACATAGTGGAACTATTTCCGGTCTCAGAATTCAGTTTGGACTTCGAGAACACAAAAACACGTCCCAAACCACAACATGAATTTAAGGAAACTCTTATTTCGCTATTGGGTGCCGAAACGCTCCCGGGTCATCCAAAACCCATTCCCAACATACGCCTAAGTCTGAAATCATCATAAGAAGCTACCAGAACCGTTGAAACTTGATCCCGAGGTCGTTTACTCAAAATATTGACCGAACTCAAACTTGGCCTTAAAGGCCAACCTTAAGGAACCAAATGTTCCTATATCACTCTAAACACCTACGAATCCCGAACCACCCGCCCCCACAAGTCATAAATCACAATAAGCCGCTATGGGATGTTTCATTTAGGGGAAGGGTATCCGATAACGCAAAACGACCGGTCGGGTCGTTACAGTCACGATCCCTATTTTCCTCTGTAGGATGTCGTGATGGCACGTAGTCTCTACGAATAGATAAGCCAAACAGATAATAATAACTTGGAAAAAATAATTATAAAAATACTAAAACAAAGCTGAATAACTGATATAACCTTCCGAAATAAAATACAATCTCATTAATACACTCCCCCAAAACCGGTGGAATTGATAAAAGGGAAGGTGGATCTGAGGCCTACAGACGTGGAACAGGTATACCTTGAAGTCTCCTAAGCAGCAACTCAATAAACTCTGGCGTCCGACACGGGCAAATGTACCTGGATCTGCACAAAAATATGAAGAAACGTAGTGTGAGTACACCACAATGGTACCCAGTAAGTATCAAGCCTAACCTTAGTAGAGTAGTGTCGAGGCCACATCAAGACACCTACAAATATATAAATAAGCAGTATGAACATGTAATACGGTTATATAATAGAAATCGATGAAATAACTGATAGAAAACAAGATAATAACATGAACTAATACTGGAATTCAAACATGGAAATAGCATAAAAGAAGCAACTAAAGAGAACTACAATGATCATATACGAACAACAACTTCTAGAACAATAAGGAATTAAACAACAAGAAATGTTTCCTCCAAAACTCTTTGCAACATGATATGAACAACAAGAATCACAACGAGGTACCTCCTCGTGTACAATAAAATCACAACCGAGGTACCGCCTCTTATAATCAAGAATCACAACCTAGGTACCTCCTCGTATAATCAAGAATCACAACCGAGGTACCGCCTCATGTTCACATTCTCTATTTGAATTACAATCTTTCCTTATACAAGCATGTGAGCCTTACATGGAAATTACTTTTGGAAATAGTTTTCCCAAAATAGCTACACACAATTTAGCCCACAAGTGGCCATATACCATAATTTGCCAACAATCCACGATATGAATGTTTCAACAACAATAGCCCTCAGCTCCACCACAATGGGTACAAGAATATAAACAACAAGAATGAATGTAAAATGCTTACAAAGAAGATATTTTGTCACGACCCAAATTCTCAACCTTTGGGATCGTGATGGCGCCAAACACCACACTTGATAGGCAAGCCAATGTTAGTCTTCGATTAGCTATTTTCCTTTGATTGTCCATTTAAACATAAAAAAATAAATTTAAAGTAAACTTAATCTAATTGTTTCCAAAGAATAACTCCAAATATTAAATAATAAACAAATAAATCGACCGAGCCACGAACTAGTTATAGAAATAACTCTAAGACTACCCCAAGGTCTGGTGTCACAATTCGCGAACTACTAAAGAATTCTACAATTAATGGGTTGATAGAAATAATATAACTGTTTAAGGAAAATTGTAAAACAGTCTCTACGAACTAGGAGAAAACTCTCGGGATTTGCGAACACCACCATATAAACATCGTGTCTCCGGATAATGGATGGCTTCTACTAAAAACCTCTACAGCTGGCTGGTACCTGGGTCTGCACAAAATTGTGCAAAGTGTAGTATCAGTACAATCGACCCCATGTACTGAGTAAGTGCCGAGCCTAACCTCGACGAAGTAGTGACGAGGCTAAGGCCGGGCAATCATATCTTAACCTATGACAATATATATATATATAATAAAAAAAAATAAAACAATTCTACACAAACAAGAAATATAAACTGAAACAATAAATAAAATGACTCAGTTGCCTATTCCAGGCCTCAGGTGTCACCAAACTCTCACACAAATTTCAAGACGAATTTCCAAGGTTATGAATTTCAAAATAGCCGTATGTACAGAATATGAAAGATCAGAGAGTAAAACAATAAATTCTTTTCAAATCTGTACGCTTCAAATCCTTGAGTTTCAGAACCAGTAAAATATCATTGAAATTCAGTAAAACACAAGTATCCTCCCTTATCACAGCCATATATTTATTTTTTCCCTGTCCACGTTTATCACAATCATATATATTTCCCCTGTCCACCCTTATGACAGTCATATATATTTCCCATGTCCACCCTTATCACAGTCATATATATATTTTCCCTGTCCACCCTTATCACAGTCATATATATATATTTATATATATATTCCTGTCGACCCTTATCACAATCATATATATTTCCCCTATCCACCCTTATCACATTCATATATATTTGTATATTTGTCAAAAACGTTCACAATATAGGCCAAGCCTTTCACAACACTTTTATCTCAACAATTGTAAAATGAATATTGTACTTCTCATAAACTCATCAATATTATCACAAAAATGGAACCAATAGGAGTACATATATATATATATATATATATATATATATATATATCGTAAAAGAATGTCAACCCACTCAACCTTTATGTAGACGTAAACATTGTAACAAAGATGAGAATAACTTTAATATAACTACAGATCCATGTACAAACATGGTCAACTACAACACAATATGCAATCACAATCTCCAATGAACTACAAAATGCATGTTACAAATGTTAAAACATGAATGACTATTTCCTTTATAAGTATATAGAGAATTTGGACTATGGAGTTAGTACGACTATTTCAATTCTAAACAACTTGTCTCAAGCATCCCATTTTAGGCTCCTAAATTACTCAACGGAATCAACCACCATCTTAAGCTAATCAGATTATGGTAGACTAAGAGAAGCATATATACTCAGTGCATACCTAGTAGCATTTCCCTCTTATTTACGTGAGGAGCTCTCTATAAACCAAGGAATACACTAACACTTTTCCAAAAATAATTGCAACCAGACTTAACAATAAATTAACAAGCCAAGTAATCATAGAAACAACAATGGACATGAAACAATTATAACAGCAATTAAATTGGAAATGGGGAGGGGATCATGTAAGCAGACAATTTGGTGGTGCATAAATACTTGTCACCTCACTTATACACCACTCACATGCAGTTTCACATAACAATTTAGTTGGGGATTCCTAGTCCCTCACGTCACGGTCAAACCAAGAATTTACCTCAACTTCGAAGGCCACTCACTGTTCAATTATAGTTTTCCTCTTGAATTCACCTCCAATACACTCGAATATAACCATAATTAACTTAATATAATTAATTAATGATGAAGGAACTAATGTTACTGAAAATTATAATTTTTCCTAAGTTTTCTAAAAAAAAGGTTAAAATCTGACCCCGGGCCCGCTTGGTCAAAACTCGGGGTCCGGATGAAATCATGTGTACCCATTCACCCACGAGCCGGAATATGTAATTAGGTTCGAAATCTGACTCAATTCGAGGTAAAGATTCGATATTTTTAAAATTTCCTAATTCTACCCAAACCCTTAATTTTTACCATGAAAATTCTTCATTTTTGATTTTAAAGTTATGAAAAGCACTGTGTAATTTAAATATAACAAAAAAAATGAGTATAGAACACTTATCCCAATCCCTGTGGTGATACTCGCCCAAATCCGAGCCCCCCAACTCAAAACATGACCGAATGAACAAACCTTAGTTTTATATATTTTTCTGCCAGCTATTCTGCCTCGTTTCTTGTAACAAACGATCGCGAAACTCGATTTTTATGTCTCCAATGGATTGCTTGTGAAACTATGATCACGTTAGGATTTTGAATCACTCAATTTGACCTTATAATGAATGAGATATGTAGGTTTTAATATTTGCAAATAGTGCAGATTTTTAAATACGCTGGCAGCGGCTATTTCCTAATTAATCTGAAAAATCTGGCAACCGTAGTAAAATGACCATAAAATCCTCATACGATGTCCATATTCAACGATTCTTTTTGCTATGGGTCCGTAATTACGATACGATCTAATACGTCATTCAAAACAGAAATTGGAGCTTATTTGTTCAATATGATATCATTCATGCTTGAAGAAACAACGTCGAAGCATAAGAAAGAACGAGCGCAACACAACCCAAACCTATTCGAAACTCACCCGAGCCCTCGAGTCTCTAAACCAAACATGCACCTAATGCTATAAACATAAAAATTACATGTGAAACTACGGATTAAACCTCAAAACTCATCATTTTTCTCAAAAACACTTCAATTTCACTATTTCTCAACCGGACGTCCGAATCACGTCAAATAAACTCTGATTCTCACCAAACATCACAGTTAGTATTCAAATACTACAAAAAATCAGTAGCGGGCTCCGGAACAAAAATACGGGCCCGATACCAACGGTTTCAAACATTAATTCTTTTCTCAAACTCTAAAACAAACGGTCGTCCTCGAACGTACAAAGAAAATTACCTGAATTGGCGAACAAGTGTGGATACATACTCGGCATGTCCGACTCGGGTTCCCAAGTAGTTGCCTAAACAACGTCAGAGGACTCTGCCTCAGGCCTGGCTTGAAATTCATATAGTCAGGGCTAGGCCCCTCCAGCCTGAACCACACCTCTGGGAGGACCTCCACCTCTAGCGGGCTGACCTCCACCTCGAACATTCTGGCCTCTACCTCTAACTACCTGATCCCTACCCCGTGCTGGCTGGGCAGGTGGTACTGGAACTGGTGCCGGAACTATGGCAGGAGAACCCTAATGCTGAAACGGATTACTTGCATATTTCAGACAAGTCCTCTGGACATGTCCAAATTCACCACACTCGAAACATCCCTCCTGATAATTATGCTGACCCGAACGAACCCGCTGGCCACGATAAAAAAATTGAGAGAAGGTGCTTCGATAAGAGTTGATGGAGTATTGTAGACTGGCTGAGCAGGAGAAGGCAAATAAGAACCACGACCATCCGAAGGACCATGTGAAGCCTGTAGTGCTGGATGAAATGGCTCGGATGAATGGTCGCTGCTAAATGAAGTCCTGCCTCCAGATGAGGCACCACTAAATCCACCGGAATGGCTAGGTCTTTTGTTAGACCCCTGACATCCCATCTCGGGAACCGACTCAACCCTCCTAGCCACGTTAGCTGCATCCTGCAACAAAATCTCAATCCCTGTCTCCTTGGCCATCTGGAACTTGATGGGCTGAGCAAGGACATCAATAAATCCTCTGACCCTCTCTCTCTCTGTGGGCAACAAGAGAATAACATGTCTAGCCAAATCTACGGAAGGAGTCTTATACTGCGTCACGGTCATACTCCCCGGCTATAGTCGCTCAAACTGACGACGCTTCTCTATTGAGTAGTAAGAGGCAAAAAATGTCTCCATAAAGAGATGAGAAAACTCATCCCAGGTCAAGGAAGGCGACCCAGCTGGTGTATTCAACATATAATCCCTCCACAATTTCTTGGCTGAATCAGTCATCTGAAAAGCAACAAACTTGACTCCATTGGTTTCCAAAATAGCCATATTACGCAAAACCTCATGATAACTATCCAGATATTCTTGAGGGTCCTCTGAAGTAGCTCCACTGAAGTGAACAGGGAAAGTCTTGATAAACATGTCCAGTCTCCACAAAGCATCTGAGGACATGGCTGCCCTATTAAGGGGCGACACTGGTATAACTGGCTGAATTACCCCAACTGGATTGGCTACTAGGGTTTGAACCCGAGGAGTAGTCTGAACTGAGGTGTGGGTAGCAGGAGTCTGGACCCCTCCTCCAACCTGAGATACGACTGCTGCAATAGGGAATGTGCCAGTCTGGGACACACTCTCCATAAGGCCCACTAAACGGATCAAAGCATCCTGAAGAACCGGGGTAACAATAAACCCCCTGGGGACCTGAGCTGGTCCCACTAGACCGGTCTGAGCTGGAACCCCCTGATTAATCTCGATCTGAGGTACCACGGCTGGGGCTGCTACCTGAGCAATGGGCTGAGTCCTGCCACTGCCTCGGTCTCTGGCGCGTCCTCAGCCTCTGCCCCTAGTAGGAGCTGCTGCTGCTAGAGGACCGGAATGCTGATTAGCAAAAGAGGAAGCACGTGTTCTCGCCATCTGCGAGAGTATAGAAGAATCCAATCAGTATTTGAGATACAAGAATCGCACGATAGAAATAAAAATGGAGTTGTTTTCCTAACTCAATAACCTCTGAGAGACAAGTATAGACATCTCCGTATCGATCCTTCAGACTCTACTAAGCTTGTTCGTGAATTATGAGACCTAAGAAACCTAATGCTCTGATACCAACTTGTCACGACCAAAATTCCCAACCTCAAGGATCGTGATGGCGCCTAACACCACATTTGATAGGCAAGCCAATCTTAGTGTTCGATTAGCTATTTTTCTTTGATTATCCAGTTAAACGTAATAAAATAAATGTAATCTAATGGTTTCCAAAGAATAACTCCAAATATGAAATAATATAAAAACTAAATAGACCGAGCCACAAACTAATTATAGAAATAACTCTAAAACTACCCAAGGGTCTAGTGTCACAATTCTCGAACTAATAAAGATTACTACAATTATGGGCTGAAAGAAATAATATAACTGTTTTAGGAAAATTATAAAACAGTCTCTACGAACTAGGAGAAGACTCTCGGGATCTGGGAATGCCGGCAGATATACCTCGTGTCTCCGGATAATGGATGGCTCTACTAAAAATCTCTATTGCAAGGCGGTACCTGGGTCTGCACAAAAGTGTGCAGAGTGTAGTATCAGTACAACCGACCCCAAGTACTGAGTAAGTGACGAGCCTAACCGCGACGAAGTAGTGACGAGGCTAAGACGGGGCAATCATATCTTAACATGTGACAATATATACATATAATAAAGCAATAAAACAATTCTCACATTCATTCTCACAGAACAATTAAGTTGGGGATTCCGATTCCCTCAAGTCAAGGTTAAACCAAGCACTTACCTCAACTTCGCAGGCCACTCACTGTTCAATTATAGTTTTCAACTTGAATTCACCTCCAATGCACTCGAAAATAACCATAATTAACTTAATATCATCAATTAATGCTAAAGGAACTAACTTTACTGAAAATTATAATTTTTCCTAAGTTTTCTAAAAGAAATTTAAAACACGATCCAGGGCTCGCTTGGTCCAAACTCGGGGTTCAGCCCAAACCACGTTTACCCATTCACCCACAAGCCCTAATATGCAATTAGTTTCGAAATCCGACACCAATTCGAGGTCAAAATTCGATTTTTACAAAATTCCCTAATTCTACCCAAACCCTCAATTTTTACCATGAAATATAAAAAAAAATTAGTAGAGAAAATTTACCCCAATCCCTATGGTGAAAATCGCCCAAATCCGAGCTCCCCAACTCAAAATATGACTGGATGAACAAACCCTAGTTTTATATATTTTTCTGCCAGCTATTCCTCCTCGTTTCTCGTACCAAACAATCCTTGTAAAATTCTAGTCAAGTTAGCCTTTTGAATCACTCAATTTGACCTTATAATGAATGAGATATGTAGGTTTTAATATTTGCAAATAGTGCAAATTTTTAAATACGCTGCCAGTTGCAATTTCGTAATTAATCTAAAAAATATGGCAAACTTAGTAAAATGACCATAAAATTCTCATACGATGTCCAAATTCAACGATTCTTTTTGCTATGGGTCCGTTATTCCGATACGGATTTAAAACTTGATTCAAAACAGAAATCAGAGCTCATTTGTTAAATATGATATCATTCATGCTTGAAGAAACGACGTCAAAGCACAAGAAAGAACGAGCGCAACACAACCCAAACCTATTTGAAACTCACCCGAGCCCTCGGGTCTCTAAACCAAACATGCACACAAGTCTAAAAACATCATACGGACTTGATCGTGCGATCAAATCATGAAAATAACATTTAAAACTATGAATTAAACCTCAAAACTCATCATTTTTCTCAATAACACTTCAATTTCACTATTTCTCAACCGGACGTCCAAATCACGTCAAATAAACTCTGATTCTCACCAAACATCACAGTAAGTATTCAAAAACTATAACAAATCTGTACCAGGCTTTCGGAACAAAAATAAGAGCTTGATACCAATGGTTTCAAACATTAATTCTTTTCTTTATTTCTTTAATAATTCAGCAAAACAATTTCGTTCAAAAATTGATTTCTAAGGCTTTGGACCTCGAAATTCATTTTCGGGCATACGCCCATGTCCCATATTTTTATTGCGGACATCCCGGGGTCGTCGGAACACAGATCTGGGTCCGTTTACTAATAATGTTGACTCAAGTCAAGTAATTTTAATTCAAAAAATTATTATTTCTTATATTTCACATAAAAGCTATATGGTTTCACGCCCGGACTGCGCACGCAAATTGAGGTAATTAAAATTAGTCTTTTTATGGCTAATAAGTTTAGAACAGAGTCTTAATTCATAAAATAATCCCTTGGGTCATCACATGTTTCAACAATAATAATTTCGCCTCAACGTGATAACGGATTTCACAACTTCAACACCAATAAATCAACAATGTGAGACAATGTATAACCACAATATTAAATGTGAATAACTCCTAATGGAAGAGATAACGTGTAGCAATGACTTCAAATAATGCAGATCAATAATGAAAAGGATAAAAAAAACAATAACATCAAATAATGGTAATAAAAAATGAGAGAGGTAACATGAACAATAACTTCAATAAATGATTATCAACAATGAAAGAGATAACATGTTACAATAAAAGAGGCGTCAAGTTCAACTAAAGCATCGGAGCAATTTATCAATTAGGAGGTAGAACAAGTGGTAACGAACTCATTTAAGGCATGTACATATAGACTAACATAAGTAAGAATATATTAACTAGGAGAATTTAGAACATAGTATGGAATTTCAATTTAAGCGTGGAAACAGTCTAAGTAGCCAAAACCAGTAAATACCACGTACAACTTGTGTACCTACGTGTCACCAAGCGTACACATATTTCACTTAGCACAATTGAATCAAAGAATACCAATCCTAACGGGTAGTTCCCTCACACGAACCTAGGCAAGACAATTACCTCAACTAGCCTAAATCAACGCTCGAAAATAGCTTTTCCTTTAAAATCCGCCCCACACGAGTGAAATCTAACAAAACCGACTTAATATCATCAGACAGTGCTAGGGAATTCAATTTCAATAGATAAATTTAAGATCTTTACACTTTTGCCAAATTGTCCACAAAAGTCAACCCGGGGCTCGCTTTGTCAAAACCTGGATCCAATGGTAGATTCCGTCTACCCATGACCCCACGAGTTTATATATGTGACTAGTTTAAAAATTTGAGTCCAAATTGACTTTCAAAACTCAATTTCTTATTTTTCAAAAACATGACAAAGTTTCACCAAATTTTCACCTTCATTCACATGATTTTGATGTTAAAATGTATGATATGTTGATGGAATATGATTAGAAAAAGATTAGAACCACGTACCTAGGGTTTGTACATTAAAATACCCTCTCCAAATCGGCTTATTCCGAGTCTAAGGTTTAAAAGTTAGAGAATAAGAGATAAATCCCGACTTTCAGCACTTATATTCAGCTGATGTTATTGCAATTGTGATATAGGTTTGAAATTTTGAAACCTCATAATTGCAAAGATAATCTCGCAATTTCTTCATTGAGAGGCATGTGAAGCTCTTTGCAAATGCGAAGATGGTTCGCAATTGCGAACCCTATTGCCCTCAAAATTGCGAACCCTATTGCCCTCAAAATTGCGACAAACAACATCGCAAATGTGAACCTATCCCAACCAAGAATTTCTTCAAAAATGCAACCAAGGAATCACATTTGCAACACCTATAGGTTCCCTTCTATGGTCGCAAATGCAACCCTGGTTTTCGCATTTGCGGCACACCAGAGGGCACCAGAATCTACTCTTTGCAGAATTCAGTCCAACACACTCTAGAACATGTTCGAAACTCATCCAAGCCCTCGAGGCTCCAAACCAAATATCCACACAAGTCTAAAAACATCATATGAACTCACTTGCGCAATCAAGACACAAAAATAACAGCTAAAACTACAAATTGAACTCTAAAATGCATAAATTTCAAGGTAAAGTTAAAGGATCTCTAAAATTACAATTAAGCGTCCAAATCATATCAAATCAACTCCAAACGACACCAAAATCTGCAGGCAAGTTCTAAATACCATAACAGACCTATTCTAAGTCATAAAATTCAATTCCTAGATCGATAGCTAAACGTCAACCTACTCTCAATCTTTTCAACTTTAATTGTCAAATTGTGGCAAATCAACCTACGGACTTCCAAAATCAATTATGGGCATATGCCCAAGTCGGAAATCACTATACGAAGCTATCGGATCCATAAAAACACACTTTCGGTGTCGTTTTCTATAAAGTCAAAGTTTGGTCAACATTCTGTAATTTTAACTTTTAAGTCAAGAATCAAGAATCCAAATCAACCTAACAGCTTTCAGGAACAAAACTAACCGACCCTGCAAGTCATAAAGTAGTAAAAATACGTGTTGAAGCATAAAAAGGGGATAACGGGGAGCAATTACACTAAATGACCGATTGGGTCGTTAGATTCTCCCCCTCTTAAAACAATCGTTCATCCTTGAACGTGTTTAAGGACATACATGAAGTGGTGAATATGAGGATAACGACCCCGCATGCTGTGCTCGGTCTCCCAGGTCGCCTCCTTGATCAGATGACCCCTCCATTCAACCTTTATTGAAGTAATACCCTTTGATCTCAACTTCCAGACCTGTCTGTCTATGATTGGCACAAGCTCCTCAATGTAAGTCAAATCCTCATCCAATTGGACTGTGCTGAAGTCTAGAATATGATATAGATCATCATAATACTTCTGGAGCATAGCTATATGGAACGACGGATGAACCACATATAAATTAGGTGGAAAAGCACGCTTGTAGGCCACCTTCCCAATCCTCTCTAGGATCTCAAAAGGTTCGATATACCTAGGGCTCAACTTTCCCTTCTTCCTGAACCTCATCACACCCTTCATGGGTAAAACTCGGAGCAAGACTCGCTCTCCAACCATGAATGAAACATCGTAAACCTTCTGATCGGCATAACTCTTCTGTCTACATTGGGCTGTACGAAGTTATCCCTGGATCATCTTGACCTTTTCCAAGGCATCTCGAACTAAATCTGTGCGTAATAACTTAGCCTCTCCCAGCTCAAACTACCCGACTGGAGAATGACACTGTCTCCCTTATAGGGCCTCATAAGGAGCCATTTGAATACTTTATTGTTAGTTGTTGTTGTACGTAAACTCAGCAAGTGGAACAAACTGATACCAAGCACCCCTGAAATCCATAACACATGCGCGAAAGATATCCTCAAATATCTGAATGGTGTGCTCAGACTGTGCATTCGTCTGAGGGTCAAATGTTGTACTCAACGCAACCCGTGTGCCTAGCTCTTGTTGTACAATTCTTCAGAAATGCAATGTGAACTTCGTACCCTAGTAAGAGATGATGGATACTGGTATTCCATGAATTCGAACAATGTCGTAGATATAAACCTGAGCCAGCTACTCTGAAGAATATGTAGTCACTACTGGAATAAAATGAGTCGACTTCGTCAACCTATCCATCGCACATATAACGTCAAATTTCTTCTTAGTATATGGGAGCGCAACATGAAATCCATGATGACGCGGTCCCGTTTCAACTCAAAAATCTCCAATCACCGAAGTAAACCACTTGGCCGTTGATGATGATATTTCACCTGGTGACAATTTAAGTACATAGCTACATACTTCACTATGTATTTCTTCATCCTCCTCTACCAATAGTGCTACCTCAAGTCCTGATACATCTTAGCGGAACCCGGATAAATGGAATACCGCGAATTGTGGGCCTCCCAAAGAATCAACTCACACAAAACAACCACATCGGGCACACATAACCGGACCTGCATCTATAACACACCGTCATCCCCAATACTAACCTCTTTGGCATCGCTGTGCAGAACCGTGTCCTTAAGGACAAGCAAATGAGTGCCTTCATACTGATGCTCTCTGATACGATCATATAGAGAAGACCGAGCAACAACACAGGCAAGAACTCGGATGTGCTCCGAAACATCCAATCTAACAAACTGGACGGTTAAGGCATGAACATCTAATTCTAATGGCCTCTCTGCTACCGGTAGATATGCTAAACTATCCAAACTATCCGACTTTCGACTCAAGGCATCTGCCACCACGTTGGCCTTCCCAAGATGATATAAAATGGTGGTATTATAGTTCTTAAGAAACTCTAGCCATCTCCGTAGTTTCACATTAAGATGTTTTTATTTGAATAAATGATGTATAAACCAATGATCGGTAAAGACCTCACAAGGAACATCGTACAAATAATGTTGCCAGTTCTTCAATGCATGAACAATGGCTTGCAACTCCAAGTCGTTGACTTGATAATTCTTCTCATGGGTCTACAGATGTCGAGAGGCATAGATAATCACCGAACCGTCTTGCATTAACCCTGCGCCAAGGCCAACACGTGATGCATCATAGTATAGGGTATAAGACCTCGAGCCCATGGAAACACCAACACTAGGGCTGTAGTCAAAGCAGTCTAGAGATATTGAAATGTCTCCTCACACTCCTCGAACCATCCGTAAGGAGAACCCTCTTGGGTCAATCTGGTCATAGGTGTAGCAATAGACGAGAAGCCCTTAGCGAAACAATGATAATACTCGGCAAAATTAAGAAAACTCAAAATCTCAGTGGCCAAAGTTGGTCTGGGCCAACTCTGCATTGCTTCAAGCTTCTTCGGATCTACCTTGATCCCTTCACTCGACACCACATGACCCAAACAATGGCACCGAATCAAGCAAGAATTCACACATTGAGAATTTTCCATACAACTTCTTTTCTCTCAAGGTATGAAGCGTGATCCACAGGTGCTGCTCATGACATTTTTGACTGCAGGAGTACAAAAAGATGTCATTAATAAACGCAATGACGAATGAATCAAGAAAAGATTGGAATACATTATTCATCATGTGCATAAATGTTGCGAGGGTGTTGGTCAGCCCAAATGACATCATAAGGAACTCGTAATGACCATACCGAGTCTTAAAGGCAGTCTTCGGACTGTCAGAATCCTATATCTTCAGTTGATGATAACCTGACTGAAAATCAATCTTTGAGAACACTCTAGCACCCTGTAGCTGATCAAATAAGTCATCAATATGTGGCAATGGATACTTGTTCGTCACTGTAACCTTGTTCATCTGCCTATAATCAATACACATGCACATAGAACCATCTTTCTTCATTATAAAAAGGAGCAGAGCACCTCACGGTGAAACACTATGGTGAATGAAACCCTTATCAAGCAAGTCTTCCAGCTACTCATTTAAATCATTAAACTCCACTAAGGCCTAACGATATGGTGGAATAGAAATGGGTTGAGTGCCCGACAACAAGTCTATACCAAAATTGATCTCCCTATCGGGTGGAATGCCCAGAAAATCTGCTGGAAATACATCTGGAAAGTCTTTCACTAACGAAACTGACTCAACGGTAGGAGTATCATCACTAATATTCCTCAAGAAGGATAGATAAACATCACACCCCTTCTCAACCATCCGTCGAGCTTTTAGAAATGATACAACAAGGAACATAATCTAATGCACCCTTCAACTTTAAACGTGGTAGACATGGCATAGCCAACGCTATAGTCTTGGCATGACAATCTAGAATATCATGATAGGGAGACAACTAGTCCATGCCCATGGTAACATCAAAGTCTATCATACTAAGTAACAATAGATCAACTTTTGTCTCAAAACCACAAATAGCAACTAAACACGACTCATACACGGTCAATAACAATAGAATCTCGTCGAGGTGTGGAAACATAAATAAGATAATTTAGAGTATGACATGATATATCCAAATACGAGAAAAGTAAGATCACAAAAATGAATAAGTGTATCGCAGATCAAATAAGGTAGATACATCTCTATGGAAAATCGGAACCGTACCTGTAATGACTGAGCCAGAAGAAACTGCCTTTGTCCTACCCAAAAAAGCATAAAATTTGGCCTAGCCTTTTCCTCTAGGGAGACATCTACCCACCCGTCCCCCACCCTTAACTGGTTGTGTGCGTGGAGCGGAAACTGGGGCAACAATCATGGCCTAGGAAGTTTGTGGACCTGTCTGAATCTGTGGAGCATGAGTTATCTGGGGAGGTGCACCCCTCCTGAGTCTGGGGCAGTCTCTAACAAAGTGGAGGGTATCGCCACACTCAAAACAAGCTCTCAGTGCGCGTAGCTACTAAGACTAGCTCGGGCCTGGTCGGCTGGAGTAACGGCTTAAGGTACCTCGTGTAGGAGGTGCACTAGAAAGTGGCTAAGCAAAGTGTTCAACCTGAGACATCAGAAGTACCGAAGCACAACTAGAAGCTGGAAGTGTGGAGTTAACTGGACAACTCACATAGCCTATACCATGAGGGGATGTAGATGCAGCATGACCACCACTAAACCCACTCATACCTCGAGGACTCTTGGCCTCCCGATCATCTCTCTCACGGTCTCGCATACCCTCCACCCTCCGTGCAATCTCAACCACATGCTGATATGGAGTATTTGTCTCCGTCTCTCAAATCATTATGAATCAAATACCATAGCTGAGCCCCTCCATAAATCCCCAGACTCCATCTCTCTGACTGTAGAGACCAAGGCAAGTGCACGTCTGGACAAATCACTAAATCGAGCAACATGCTCTGACATTGTCATAGTACCATGGCACAGCTGCTCAAACTCTGGGCGCCATGTATCCTGAAGGGTCTGAGAAACAATCTCTCTCAAGAATAACTGTGAAAACCGAGTCCATGTAAGTGAAACTTCTTCGGCTGGGATACCCTCCTCGTACACGTGCCATCACTGATATGACGCTCCAGACAACTAGAAAGTAGTAAAAGTAATCCCACTCATCTTCACGATATCCATAGTGCGGAGAATACAGTGGCACTCCTCAAGAAAACCATGTGCATCCTCTGAAGCCAAACAACTGAAAGTAGGAGGCTGGTACTTTTGATACCTCTCGAGCCTAAGATGCTCTTCCTCAGATGTTATTATCCTAACCACGGGTTAAATCGGAGCAACTTGCTCTACCGATATAACCTCCGGAACGTGATCAACCTGGACCCGCTGCTCTAAGGTACGGGCTGTAGGAGGTTATGCTCCTCACCCAGCCTGAGATCTGGCTGGTGAAAGTGGAATCAACCCCGCCTGAGCTAAGGTACCGAACATGCTCAAGAACAGTATGAGGGTCTCCTGAAGTGCTAGGGTGCCAACAGTCCCTTCATATGTCTGTCCCACAACTGGAGCTACTGGTGGCTCCTCTATTGCAGCTCGAGTAGGTGCTCTGGCTGCAGCACGTGCCCCTCCTCGGTCTCTACCTCGGCCCCGGCCTCTCGTGGCTCTAGCAGGGGATGGGGGTATCTGATCGTCAGATCCAACAATTAGTGTCCTCGCCATTTGTGCGAGAATAGAAAGTCAGCGATTCAGTTTTCGAAGTGAACTAATTCGCACAATAATGAATAAAATAAGTGAAGGTTTTTTTTTTCTAACAATTCTGTAGCATCTCACAGATAAGTACATACATTTTTGTACCATTCCACAAGACTCTACTGAATCTGCTTATGACTCGTAACACCTATAAACCTAGAGCTCTGATACCAACTTACTATGACCCCAATTTCCCTCCGTAGAATGTCGTGATAGAACCTTTCTACCATTAGGTAAACCTAACACATAATAATAACTTGGCAGAAATAATTAAAAAAAATACTAAAACAAAGCTGAATAACTGATATAACCTTACGAAACAAAAAAGAATTTCATCAATACACTCCCCCAAACTTGGTGGAACTGAGTCATAAGCTCTATAGACTAAAACTAGGATAACTAATACATCACTGTCTGAAAGAAATACAATAGTAAACAGAATTAAAGGGAAGGTGACTCTGAGGCCTATAGACGTTGAACATGTATACCTTGAAGTCTCCCAAGCAGCAACACAATCAACTCTAGCATCCGACACGGGCAGACGTACCTAGATCTGCACAAAAATATGCAGACACATTGTATGAGTACACCAAAACGGTACCCAGTAAGTATCAGGCCTAACCTCAGTAGAGTAGTGATGCGCCAGGTCAAGACACCTATTAGGATATAAATATGCAATAGGAAAATGTAATACGGGTATATACTCGAAAGTAAAGAAATAACTGATACAAAAAAAGATAATAACATGATCTAATACCAAAAATCAAACATGGAAATAGCATAAAAGAAACAACTACAGAGAACTACAATGATCATATACGAGCAACAACTGCTAGAACAATAAGGAACGAAACAAGAAGAAATTCTCCCAACAAAACTCTTTGCAACATGAAATTAACAACAAGAATCACAACGAGGTACCGCCTCATTTACAATAAAATCACAATCGAGGTACTGCCTTGTATAATTAAGAATCACAACTGAGGTACCGCCCTGTATTCACATTTCTCAATTTCAATCACAATCTTTCATTATACCGTCGTGTGAGCCTTACATTAAAATGAGTTTTGGAAATAGTTTTCCCGAAATAGCTACACGCACTTTAGTCCACCTTATGACGCTGCATGGCTTCATGCAGTTCCTCTACAAGAAAACATGTACATAAGTCCCACCTTATACCGTCGCATGCGCGTCAAGATCACATTACAATAACAACTCGCACCACAAGTCGCCATATACCATAATTTTCCAACAATCCACAATATTAATGTTTCCACAACAATAGCCCATGGCTCCACTACAATGGGTACAAGAATATCAAAAACAAGAATGAATGTAAAATGCTTACAACGAATATGTTTCAACAATAATAATTTCGCCTCAACGTGATACCGACTTTAACAACTTCAACACCAATAACTCAACAATGTGAGACAATGTATAACCACGATATTTGATATGAAGAACTCACAATGGAAGTCATAACATGTAGCACTGACTTAAAATAACGGAGATCAACAATGAAAGAGACAACATGAACAATAATTTCGAATAATGATAATCAACAATAAAAGAGGTAACATGAACAATAACTTCAATAAATGATAATCAACAATGAAAGAAATAACGTGTGACAATAAAAGAAGCATCAAGTTCAACTAAAGCATGGGAGCAATTTATCAATTAGGAGGTAGAACAAGTGGTAACGAAATCATCTAAGTCATGTAAGGATAGACTAATGTTGGTTCCCCAAGTACATGCAAGTATACGTGACCGTCAAGTAATAAAGTGACTCGAGAGTGGGAGTCGAACCCACAAACACTTAGATTGATCGTTAACTAAGAAAACTAAAATCAATTAATTGTCCAAAATATTTAAGATTGGTGTTTTTCTATTAATCTACTATTACGAAAATTAAACAAGTAACAACAAATTTATGAAGAATGCAAATGTGTAGGATGAGATTTTACTTCAGAGGAACTGAAAATTCTAGGGTTGTGGTCGATTTATCAATCCTATTAAGTGCAATAATCACACTCGTTAATCCATATTATCTATGGTTGCTAATTAACTGGATCATTTATATTAATAGCATGTTCCCACAATAATACTCGTATGTACATAATATATCAATCCTATATTCCTATGGTATTGAGTATATCATGAACGAATATAATACGGTATTTAATTAAGCAAGACTGTTAGGTATATTCCTATCCTAACCGCGAAATATTCCCCCGAGCCACGGGTTTAGAAACACGCTCTCTCTAATTCCACTATAATCTAAACACGGCTTTCCCAAGCATAGAATAGATAGTAGGGTGAATTGGTAGCTACAATAATTCACAAGTTAAAACTAGAACTAAAGAAACAACCACAAGATGATAATCTAAATTAACGAAGATGTAACTAATAAACGTTAATAATCATGTCAATCACAACCCTAGAAGTACAGATCTTAGCCGCTCATGTTCGTAGTAACAACTTTCCGAGTATTTTTCATAAACAAATTACAAAGAAAATATAAAGGAATGAAGAACTCTCTGATTTTCTCCTCCAAAAGTTGTTCCACGTGACGTTCTTGCCTCCGGTGGCAAAAACTCCTCTAAAATGGTATTTAATGACTATTTATATGTGTAGGGAAAAGGCCCAAACAAAATAATCAAGTCGAAAACCAAATAGGAGACAAACTAGGCACTGTCACTCATGCCTGCCAATCACTCGTCACTCGGCACTCGCACTCACTAGGTACCTGTGCTCACTAGGGGTGTACTGACTCGGAAGGGGATCCTACAGCCAAACTGCTAATATCAAGCCATCTCATGGCATAATCACTCAGGCTCTCGGCCTCTCACATATCATAAACAGTGCCACATGATGCGCCGTGCAGTCTGATCCCATAATATCCTCACAACGTAGGCCATCGGCCTCACTCAGTCATAAACATCTCAAAAGCCACTTGGGCTATCAGTAAAACAGGGAACTCCTCCCAAAACATCTTTCATATGCATCAAAGTGGGGTAATGAAACAAAATTTAACATAAATCAGGTAAAATCATGACTGAGTGTAACTTTCAAATCAAAAACAATGAGAAAACAGGGGTCCAAACACTTGGCACGAGGCCCAAATACGGAATTCTGCCCAAAACATAGTAATATTCCTTAAAACATAAAATATCATATGATTTGAAATCAAGTATGCAAATTATTAATTGCTACAGGACAGACCAAGTCGCAATTCCCAAATGGTGTACGCCACACACTCATCATCTGGCATATGCGCCACCCCAACATAGTGATACAATGCGAAGTCCGGGGTTTCGTACCTTCAGGACAAGATTTATAAACATTACTTACCTCAAAACAGAAGAAAATCTACTCCGCGATGCCCTTGCCGCTCGACTCGGCCTCAAATCGCTTCAAATCTATCCAAAATCAGAATCATAAACTCAATACAAGCTAAAGGAACAAAGCCCACTCGAAAATGACCAATTTACCAAAGCCCACTCGAAAATGACCAATACCCGACCCCGGTCCCATGACTCGGAATCCGATAAAAATCATAAAACTACAATCCTTACACTCTCACGAGTCCATAGATACCAAATATACCAAAATCTGACGACAAATGACCCCTCAAATCCTTCAACCAAAGTCTCAAATTTTCAATCCCTAACCCCTCAAATTATACCATTAAATTCAACTAATTCCATGCTTAATCAGTAAAATTCCAACATATAATTGAGTTTTAGGTCCAAGAAACTTACCTCCACGAAAATCCCTTGAAATCCCTCTTCAATTTGCTCCCAAAAGCCTTAACCTGTATGAAAATATGATGAAAAATGCCTAAAATTCACGAAGGCAAGTAGTTATATGCTCTGCCCAGGGGTTTCGCACTTGCGGTCACTTGCTTGCACCTGCGGTCCCAGGTGCGCATCTGAGATTTCCACTTAAGCTCCCATTTTCCGCATCTGCGGTTACCATTCGCACCTGCGGGCTTGCAGGTTCGATCCTTCTTTCGCATCTGCGAAAGCTGCCCAAGCCTCAATTTTCTGCTCCTGCGGAACATTCTCGGCACCTGCTCCCATTGCACTTATGGTTCCCCGTCTGCAGGTGCGGCCACACCAGAAAAATCACACCAGTAGCCTTTCTGCTGCATAATCCAAATCCAACCCTTCCGATGACCATACGAAATCACCCAAGCCCCCCGGGACCTAAACCAAATATACCAACACGTCATATATCATCACAAGAACCTAGTCGAACCCCCGTTACACTCAAACCTAAGGATTTCTAAACTTCCAAAATTCGCCAACGATGCCGAAACCACCCAAACCACGTCCGAATAACCTAAAAATTTGCACACACATCCCAAATGACGCTACGAACCTGTTCCAACTTCCAGAATTCCATTCCGTCCCCGATAGTTAATATTCCATTGCCGACCAGAAATCGCCAAAAATCAAATTTCGCCAATTCTACCACGGACCTCCGAATAACATTCTGAATACACTCCTAAGTCCCAAATCACCTAACGAAGCTATCCGAACCATAAAAACCACATTCTGAGATCATATACCCATAAGTCAACTTCCAATTGACTTTTCCAACTATTGAACCAAGTTAAGAGACTAAGTGTGTCATATCTCTCCAAAAATCGCTCCAAAACCGAGCCAACGAACCTAATGCAACATAATGAAGCTGAACCACATATAATGAAGCAGAAACAGGGGAAATAGGGCTAAAACTCTCGGAACAACCGATCGGGTCGTTACACCTTCCCCTACTTAAACATACGTTCGTCCTCGAACGTGCGTAGAGTTGTTCCAAAAACCCTCAAATTACCGTGTAATCCTACCATGCACATACTCCGGGGTGGGGCTGATCCCACGTCACCCTATCCCATATAGGTCCAATTGCACAACATAGTTGAAATTTCGAAATCCAACCTGACCCATAAACCTTAGAACCAAATTTCCACTTCTGAAATAATTTACAAGATCCAAATTCAAAAACTATGAATTGAATAAGTCTGAACACGCTTTATCAAGCCATACCCGTAACCCAAGATTTAATCACATAATATACCGCATGACTCAAACACTCATAGTAATAACTCCTAATTATAATAGCTTATCAAAAAAACCAAACATCGGTACATAACCTCTTATCAAGCAATGAATCTCTCTAACAATTTCATATACTACTGATGATGAAAGAAATGCGTAGAAACTAGCAACCATTCGTCCGATCAGCCAGTCATGAAGCTCCTCCTTTCTCCGACAGGAACTATAGCAGATATCTAAGAGGGTGACTTTCAGCAAGTAAACTATTGTTTAAGCACTTGATATGGGGTGAATTTGACCATTATGGAGGGTCAAATTCATCTACCCTAGTGTTGTTTCATAACAATATCTAGATATCTAAAACCTGGAATAACCATGAGAGGTTAAGTTCATTACCTTTGATGCTATTTTCAACATAAACATTGATTGCACAGACATACACAGGCAGTTTTAAGATGAAGCAAACTTATGTAAAATTCAGAGATTAGAATCTAGACAAAACATAATGTGTTACTCCATATTTATGCACATAAGTTTATACAGAAATAAGTCTTAAGCAAATAAAAATGCACATTCATGGGGGAAAGACAACAGATTTCAGATCTCCAGATTTCATATATAAAGGGAAACTCAGTTTTACATACCTTTAATAGTAGGATAACAACAGCAAAACCTGACCAAATAAAGTTCAGGCAGATAGAAATCAGCAGAAAAGGAAGAGAAACCCAACAGCAATGAACAGCAATCCCAGAGAAGACCAAACAGTCCAACAAGAATACACCCAGAAATCTTGGGTATGAATGTTTGGAAGAAAATTTCCAGAAAAAAAAAAGTCCAGCTGGAATACCAAAATGATTGGACCAAAGCAGCAAACAAAACCAAATCCTTTTTGGAAAGAAAACCACAGTTATAAACCAACTTAAGTTCAGATTGTTTCCCCTCCTACTGCAAATCCTTTTCCTTTCTATTTTTCCTTTTTTTTTTAAGTCTTTTAGTTAGTCAAGATTTGTGTTTTTCAGTCCCAAAAGTTACAAAGAAGGGTCTGAAGAAATCTCCTTTCTAGTGGTAAAAAGTGTGTGTATATATAGGGACAGTTGGGATGGGATATGCTTAGCATATTCCCTATCCTGAATGAGCTGAAAAGGGTACAGGTACAGCTGTTAACCCTATCCTTTTGGGACAGTTGTATTTTCCAGAACATTCCAACCCCTTGAAATTCCCCTTCTATCCCTAAAGTATCTGATTTCCTGATATTTATTACCTGTTGTAACCCTTGGATTCCCTGAATTTACCATTGGGTAATCAAGGTTACTCTCTTGGGTTATTATTTAACTTTGGTTAGTTGAAAGACTAATTAACCCATTTCAGTTAACTAGGGGTTATTCTTGACTAGGGTTAGGTTAACTAATTAAAGGTTAATTGATTAAGTCTCCATTAGTCAACTAGGTTTAGCTTGTTAATTAATGTAAGTCAATCAGCTTAATTCCCTAACTAAGGTTAACATATTTGGTTTGGTTAATCCCACTCAATTACTAAAAATCAGAAATTTGACTAACTATTAAGCCTAGTTTAGCTAATTTGTTTTAGTTAATTAATCTTAAACTAACCTCTTTTTTTTAGACAGATTGTAAGATTAGTTAATTGCTTAAGAGGCTATTAGGCTTAGGTTAATTAACTTAGGTCTTTAGGCTTAGGATAATTAAAAGAAGTTTGGTTAAGTTAACTAGTTCATCTTGTTTGAAGGAGTCGACTAAGTTAAATCAATTCTTGGGTTTTAAGTGAGTCTTATGCTATGTTAACTATTAGTCAACAAACAAACTTCAATCTAATCTAATCAACTGATAGCTAAACCTTCATTGTTTTATCAAAGGTTAATTGATTTTAGATTAATTAATTACTTTAAGCTTTTTTAGACTTAGGTCAATTCACTGTTATTTAGTTCAAATATATAGTTAATTAGTTGTGTATAATCGTCTAATTAGACCATTATTTGATCGATTGAAACTAAAGTCGAAACCACAAGTAAGTAAACAAACAGAAAGTATAATTAATATAGGCTTGCCTATCCAACAAAACTAACAATTTTCAACTAAAACGAACATTATGTTAATTAAACAGAAAGGCCCATGGACTCCTAAAATCAGATTAGTACTCAATCTTTAAAGAGAGAAACATAATAGTCGAGGAAAAATGGGGAAAGAAGGACGGGGGAAACAGTCTANAAGAGAAGATATTCAACAAAACTAAACTCGAATCAAAGATTTCAAGCTAATCGGCTAAACATAGCATAAATGCATTTGCAGATCTAAACTAAGTCAAGAACAAACAAAATGCTACAAACATGTGTCAAACAGTGAGGCATGCTGTTTCATTTTCTTTCTAAATGTGAAGCAATATCAGAGAAAAAAAAAATACAAGGGGGAAGGGGTACCAGTGGGGTACTAACAAACTCCGGCAGGGTTTGGAAATGATCCAAACCCACATGAATCAACAGCTCTCATCAAGAGTTGTTGACTCATGTGGCTTTGAACCATTAATTGTTCCGGATCGGCCTGGTAACAGGAAACTAAGTTTTTTGCCTTTCTTAGATCTGAAATCGAAGGAATTCGAGTGGTTTTTACGGGAAGCTGATGGTGGGATGGGGTTAAGGGGGAGGAGAGGATCACAGGGTGAAAGTTTGAGGTTGATTGGATAAGGTCCGGTGGCCGGATGACGGTGGGATTCTGGGGCGGCTAGGGTTTAGGTGTTAGAGTTCGAAAGAGATGAAGGAAATGAGGGCGGCTAGGGTTTAGGTATGGGGTTGGGTTTCATATGAATGAGGGTATGGGGTGGGGTTCGGGCAATTAAATACTAAAAGGGTGGTCAATTCCGAGCCGTTGGATCAAGGATAGATCAATGGCTGGGGTTGAACTTGGCTTAAACGGCGTCGTTTTGGTTAAGTTGGGGCAGGCCGGGTAGGGGATTTGGGCTGGTCCGGATTTGGTGTTAAGGAGAAGGGATTTTGGGCCTGGGTAATTTGGTCCAGGTCCGATTTTGAACCTATTTTAACTCTAACACTTATTAAAAAATGTAGTGATTAATTCTAACTTAGTTTTTGTCTAATTATAAATTAATTAAGAGTAATAGCATTTGATATAATACTCATATCATTTAAGGAACAAATTTCACAATTTTGTTAGGAAAAAGAAATGAATGAATTAATCGTTAAATTTACATTGTATCAAATAATCAACATTTTTGTTGTTATTTATTTTAATCGATCACAAGTAATATATTGATTAACTCTAATTTAAATCTTAATTACTTAGTAAATTAAAGGTTGAAATTTCTAGTTAAAAAATGTGATTATTTAGAGAATAATTTTCCGTAATAAAAATGATTGAAGTCATGCACCGAATCATGCGACTTTAAATCATTTCTGAATTTTAAAAGACAAATTATGATTGATGTAATGTAGATAATTCACACACAGACATTGAAATTCAACAAGGTTCATAATCATTAATTAATTTATTGAATTTTGTAGGAACATATAGTAGGTTAAAAATTACATGCTCACAATATACCAACCAAATTTAAGATCTATGAGTCTAGTTTCCAATTCATTAAACCGTTCGATACGACGTAGGAGTAGAGAGATATTTGCAGCTTCGCGAGACTGCGCGGACATCATAAATGACAAGTAGGTTGATCACTAGAGCTTTGTGAGCAATACATTTCACGCGCTATGTGAAGTACTATTGGGACATATAATATACCAAATTGAAGGTCTTTGTATTTAGTTTCCAACTCTCTTAGCCGTTCATTCATACGACATCTGGATAAAAAGATATAAGCGTCGGAAGATGGACCAATCCTAGGGTGCCAAGCAAGCACCTCTTTGATTTTTCCAAACATGATATATATAAGCCTTAGGTCACCTTTCTCTTAATTATTCAGCATAAAAAGACCATAGAACACCCATAAACATATCCACAAGCTCTCTTCTAGGGTTTCAAATAAGATTATAATTCCGGGCAAGAAATCGAGAAGCAATAACATCAAAACGATCCCTATGATGTAAGTTAGAGTTTTGGAATGTACCTCATAGTTAATAAACGTCTAATATATGTATTTAACTGTTTAAATATCAAGGAAGGTTGATAAATATGTTTCCTAATAGTTAGAACTCACGGGACGGTGATCGAAAGCCGTGAGTTCGAGTTATTTGACTTGTAGCGGACTGTTTTGTGTTGTTGTTGGAATCCGTGTTTTACTACTGATTTGTTGAGTTTCGTAGGAGGAAGGGTGTGGATAAAAACCATATAGATGTAGGGTTGTGATCTGGTCATTCGTTGTAACATTCCTGGGTCGTTTGACACGACTACGGTGGTCGTCTTATGTGTGAAGTGATTAGGTTGTGTGTGGACTGTTTTGGGAGGCTCAATATGATGATTATTGATGTTGTTTGGGCTGTTTGGTGATTTTTTTGACTTGTGAAGTCATATAAATAGGGGAATTGTTGTGCGCTTCATCGTAAAATAGGTTGTGGTCGATACATAATAGTTATGACGCTTAAACGATAACGATAGAGTTGCTTCTCTTATTGTAGATTAAGGAGTTGTGACATTATTGTAGCTTGAGGTTGGGGCAGTATATACGAGGTTTGTGAGGCTATCCCTTTCCTTATTTTGCATGTCCGATTGTACATAATGCAATGAACGAGCTTCCAAAGATACTCTACATTCAGAAGCTAGCAGTACTTACATTGTTTCCCTTCTTATGGAACCATTGATGCCGGTGTTGTTTCTCTTATTCATATGTTGTCAATGTTGTTGGTACTTCCTGATTCTTATAAGATTATCGATGAAGAGTTAGCCCTAGTGACGTGTACGGAGAATATGGACCTTACGTCACTCCGAAATGTTCAGAACATGATTCCAATGAGTCCTGCATGCATTATATATATGTATCTATTTTACTCTACCGAGCCGCGCTATAGTCGGCCAGGTATGGAACCTATTGTGCAACCACTGATCAGTTGGGTTTACCGAGTCCTATTTGAGGCCAGGTATGATATGATTTTGATAATGCCCACAGAGGCGGAAGTTCTATGATGATGATGATGCCCACAGAGGCGGATGTTTAAAAAGATTATGTGTATATACATATCATGAATTTCATGTTCATGTCTCTTAGAAGGACTCAGATGCTACAGGTTGTATCTCCTATATCTCTCTTTACATTACTGTTCTTATTTATGCTTTCCTGCCTTACATACTCAGTACTTTATTCGTACTGACGTCCTTTAATTAGTGGACGCTGCATGTCATGCTACAGGTTCTGATAGACAGGTAGACAAATCTCCCCCACCACAATAAGCTTTCCAGTTCAGCGGTTATAGGCGAGATCCCTTCTCCGGACTTGCCGTGGTCTTGGTATGCATTTTTGTTATAGATATTATGGGTATGTCGGGGCCCTGATCCGGTTACGTTGTATTAATTATTCTCATTGAGAGGCTTATAGTCAGGTGTAGACTCATGTATAGTTTGGTATGCCTTGTTGGCTAATTTTGGTTGTATAGTCTTTCATGGCAGTGTTGTAGCTCATACCTTTTATGTAGTTTCTTAGCAATCTTGTCATCCCATGTGATGTATGTTCATGATCCATATCTACCATTTATATTGATATCATTATCCCTTAAAGATAATAAGGAGGTTAGATAAAATGTACGATGGTGCTCGGCAAGTATGGCCCGGGTGCTAGTCATGATCCTCCAGTTTGGGTCATGACAAACTTTGTATCAGAGCAGGTATGTCCTAGGGGGTGTCTTGTGCACCACACTTATAAGCAAGAGGCTACAGGGCATCTAGGACTGTTACTCTTTCTTCTTACTCTAGATCTTGTGGTAGAGCTCAATCTTAAGAACTCAATTTCCTCAATTCTATCTTATTTATAATACGACGATGGATACATCTACAAAGATGGATGGTAAGAGATTGCAATGTGGCTGCGGAAGAGTTGAGTCAGAAGAACTCAATTTTGCATCATGCTTATGATGAGTAAATGTGTGGGCTTCAGCAGATCATGTGTGTACTAAGATGTGTTAGATTCTTAATAAGCAGCTCTAAGGAAAAAAATATCTATCTACCCATATGGTAAAAATAAATAAGAGAATCAGAAGGTTTATACGAGTTTTACCAAGTAAAAGAAGCAAGATAAAGAATTGTACGAGGTACCTAGTTAATAAAGATTATTAGNACATTTTTGAAGGGTAGTGCAGAACATGGTAATAGTTCTCATTTGGAGATAGCCATATGGTCACTCTAGAATAGAACAGTCAGATATGAATACTAGAATATTCAGAAATTTCAGAAGATAGGCACTAGGATCCTAGAAGGGATAAAAATTTGACTTAGTATGACTCCAGCCACTAGTAAAGAAAAAAAAAAGAATGTTAGGCGTCCCGAAGAGATCAGTGATATGAAGAAGGGGGAGCTAAATGTGAAAGAAAGTCATGTTGAAGTCTTTATTATAGGTCAATAAACATAGATATTAGCATGAGAATAAGAAGAGAGTAAATGAAACATTATGAGTAAGAGGTGATAAATGAGTGATAGCAGTAAATCAGAATATGGTATAATGATAAAGTCTATAGTCAATGAAGGAGAAAAAAAATGAGAGGAGACAGGCCTTGAGACAATACAAAAGTGTAAGCCATAAAGCCATACCCTCATTTCGAGAAATGAGTTGGTGACCCACACGTGATTACCATAAGGAAAATTTAGACCTCCAAGTAATAGACATTAGTATGGGATAGTAAATAAGAAAAAAAAAATCGAACTTGAATTAGGGATAAAAGGAATTGGTAATAGTTGACATCGTTTCAAAGATAGTGTTTCGACAATAATAGAATGAACAATAGAAGAATAACCTTTAAAGGTCATTCCCGAAGACGCTTCCCTAAAGCAAGCACTATGAGCAAAGTTAAGCTTAAGGGACTAAATGTGCTTGTTATACCACGTGTCACCCTTGTGTGTACGAAATTCAATTATACCTGCTGTAGAAGGGTTACCGCAAGGCGAGTAATGTCTGTGAAGATGTAGAAACAAAATGCCAAAGATGAAGAGGTAAATATCGAATGGTAAAGGAAGAATGTGGTAAAAAGGTGAAAGGAATAAGATTGCATTTATTCATATCCTATAGATATAATATATATCCAGAACATTATGCAAGCATGATGTTGGGGAGAATCAATAAGGGTTTCACACTCGATGATATTGATATATAAGTGGGAATGAAAACTTGATACATAAGGATCCCGTACAAGAGGTAAGTTAAGACAACGGACATAACCCAAGAGGCGTTACATAAATAAAGATATGAGAGTGGACCAATGGGTAGTCAGTAGTTGATTCAAGAAGTGCCTAGTTATGAATAGATAGGAGGATATAGGAAAATTAGTAGATCAAGCAAGATAAACATAGTGAAACCAAGCATAGGAAATTCAGTCTCTTAGATACAAAATCGTAATCCTCGAGAAATATTCAGACATGAGTTGGGGTAGTAGAAGGTACAATATAAGTGTTACGGAAATAAAAGAGAGTGCCACAATCGGGACAACTTAAATTTCAATTCAGAAGAAACCCTACAAGCACAAGGGCATGGAGGTAAGTAACTAAGGATAATGGTAGGCGAGTAAGAACATAAGAAATACCGTGGGATATACAATGTAACAAGGTCTCAGCATTATAAGATTTAGATATTCTTCCCTAAGTACTACAATAAAAGACTAGCTGAGGAAATAAGGAAGAAGGCTTCTACATAAGCATAGTGACCTAAAGTAGAAATGGTCTTGTAACAGCAGTCTCACTATAATGTTGTATGCACTCCATAAGAAAGTGGAACCTATCGTAGCTAATGAACGGAAGAAGAAAAAAAATCAATCAAAAGTTGATAATTGAGATCATATGAGTTACAGGGAACTCCCGTATTAATGGGCAGTAAGATAGGCCAAGTATCCATGCAGCAAGTGGCAGAACGACCAGGAAAAGTAATTGTTTACATTTAAAGACAACTGAAAAGGCGTGAAAGGAAATCTATGGTGCGAACATGATGAAAGGAATGTTGTGAGTAGTATAAGTAGATGTGCGTAGGTCGCAAGTTAAAATATGGTAGAGCAACAAGGTTTTAGCTAGGCAGGGGTAAGGATAGGAAAAGGTGTGTGAGAGGGTGACGAGTATAGGTAATTCCTTGGGATTAAACCCATCACAACAAGAGAGCTGATGGTTTCCATACAGTTGTAAAAATCTCAGTATATCATGAGTGAACTCAAAGGAGTTTAAAACTTGGAGCATTTAGAAGAGATAGAATGCTACCATGGTAGTAAAGTAAGGGTGTAATTGTGATAAATTATAAGAGGATGGCGTTTAGACCTTTGATTGACTAATGATTTGGAGAACAAGTATTTCATGAACTGCACGGGATTAGAATACCCCCATAATATGAATCATAGTGGGATGCTATGAAATAGAGTTATTTCATTATAGTATCGTCCCTGAGTGGATCAGGAAAATCACTTCAGATGTTCCCCGATGAGACGTGAGCCCTAGTGACGATATATTATATAAGAGATTTCAAGTTATCAGTGGTAGATTATAGATCAATATTAAGGTGATCAACAATGAATGGATGAAAGTTAAAAAGTATGAGATGAGACTATGCTGTCATTATTAGGATGGACGGTAATAAGGAAGCTTTAAATGGCTTAGATTTATACATATAGGATAAGCGGTGAGAGAAAAACATGGAGTTGGGTGATAAGTCTCCATAATAATAAATCGAAGTAAGAGTTATGGTGTAGTATGACCTACCTAGTAGTGGTAAAGCCATAAGCATAGATAACTGAGGCTATGAAACAAGATATATCAATAGTTGTAAGTTCAACAAAATACCAAACAAAGAACTTTAGTACACGTATAGATGCTCAGAGGGACAGTTTGTCATAGTACAATATATCTTCACAGAGTGAATCATAAATATAGGTTAAAAGCTAACAAGAAATAAAAAAGGAGATAAGAGTCGCATTGGCGCACATTCAAGGTTAGAATTGTCTAGGCTGCATGAAAGATGGTAGAAATAGTTACGACATTGAAAGGAGTTTGACCACAAGTCGTGGTGTGAGAAAGAGGCCTAAAGAGGGGAATGTTCTAGCCTTTGGATTTATTCATCGAACAACTCCCTAGATTGCAAGGACAATATTAAATTGTTTGTAGAGTTATTGCTTAAGATATGGAAAAGTGCATTAGTCAATATTCGAGGACGAATGTTCCCAAGGGGGGAATGATGTTACACCCCATGTTTTCGTACGTGAGAGTACATCGTAATTCAATTTATGTAAGCGTAGAAATAAGATTATATTTGATGGAATATAAAGTAAGTTAATCATGTTACATTGGAGGTTGCAAATATTTAAGATCATGAATAACGAGTACCAAGAGGGTTGGAAAGCTTAGAAGCTAGACCAATTGAAGAAAATAAGTTTCGTCGAAAGTCGACGAGTTTGGAATGTATGATAGTTGTGTTCTACATTTTTAAGTCAAGCAAGTTGTGGAACAAAAGTCGGCAAAGGTCTTCACAAGTTACACTCATAATGTGCTGAAAATTAGGTCAAGTGTAACTGAGATTTTCTTCCAATATACTTGGAATTATTGTATGATCTACCAACCAAATTTAATATCTATAAGTCTAGTTTCCAATGCATTAAACCGTTCATTGATACGGCGTAGGAGTAGAGAGTTATTTGAAGTTTTGCGAGACTACGCAGTACATTTCATGTTCTATGTGAGGTCTTATTGGGGCATATAATATACCAAATTTAAGTTCTTGGAATGTAGTTTCCAAGGCTCTTAATCGTTCTTTCATACAACATCAGGATAAAAAGATGTAAGGGTCGGAAGATTGACCAATCCTAGGGTGCCAAGCAAGCACCTCTTTGACTTTTCCAAACTTCATATATATAAACCTTAGGTAAGCTTTCTCTTCATTATTCAAAATAAAACGACCAGATAACACCCATAAACATAACCTCAAGCTATCTTCTAGGGTTTCAAAGAATATTATCATTCAAGGCAAGAAATCGAGAAGCAATAACATCAAAACGATCCATACGACGTAAGTGTCATTATACCGCCTCCCCTTTTTCTTTGTAGTTAGAGTTTGGAAGGTACTTCATAATTAGGAAACGTATAATATCTGTATTTAAGTGTTTAAATATCAAGGAAGGTTGATAAATATTTTTCCTAATAGTTAGAACTCACTGGACGGTGATCGGAAGCCGTGAGTTCGAGTTATTTGACTCTTAGCGGACTGTTTTGTGTTGCTGTTGGGCTGCGTGTTTTACTACTGTTTTGTGGAGTTTTGGAGGAGGAAGGGTGTGGAGGAAAACCATATAGATTTAGGGTTGTTAGATGGTCGTTCGTTGTAACATTTCTGGGTCGTTTGACACGACTACAATGGTCGTCTTATGTGTGAAGTGATTAGGTTATGTGTGGACTGTTTTGGGAGGCTCAATATGATTATTATTGATGTTGTTTGGGCTGTTTAGTGATTGATTTGACTTGTGTGAAGTCATATAAATAGGGGAGGTGTTTTCCATTTCATCGTAAAATAGGTTGTGGTCGATACATAATAATTATGACGCTTAAACGATAACGATAATGTTGTTTCTCTTATTGTAGATTAAAAAGTTGTGACATTTGCGTAGCTTGAGGTTGGGGAAGTATATACAAGGTATGTGAGGCTATCCCTTTCCTTCTTTTTCACGACTCAGATTGTACATAATGCAATGAACGAGCTTCCAAAGATACTCTACTCTTAGAAGCTAGCAGTACTTACATTGTTTCCCTTCTTATGGAACAATTGATGTTGAGGTTGCTTCTCTTATTCTTATGTTATCAATGTTGTTGGTAATTCTTGATTGTTATAAGATTCTCGATTAAGAGTTAACCCTAATGATGTGTACGGAGAATATCGACCTTATGTCACTCCGAAATGTTCAGAACATGATTCCAAAGAGTCCTGCATGCATTATATATATGTAGCTATTTTACACTACCGATCCGCGCTATAGTCGGCCGGGTATGGCACCTATTGTGCAACCACTGATCAGTAGGGTTTACCGAGTCCTCTTTTAGGACGGGTATGATATGATGATGATGATTCCCACAGAGGAGAATGCTCTGTGATGATGGTGATGCCCACAGAGGCGTATGTTTAAAAAGATTATGTGTATATATGTATCATGCATTTCATGTTAATGTCTCTTAGAAGCACTCAGATGCTACATGTTGTATCTCCTACATCTCTCTTTACATTACTGTGCTTATTCATGCTTTCCTGCCTTACGTACACAGTACTTTATTCGTACTGACGTCCTATTATTTATGGATGCTGCATGTCGTGTTACATGTATTGATAGACAGGTAGACAAAGTTCCGCCACCACAAAAGGCTTTCCAGTTCAGCGGTTATAGGCGAGATCCCTTCTCCGGACTTGTCGTGGTTTTGGTATGCATTTTTGTTATAGATATTATGGGTATGTCGGGTCCCTGTTCCAGCTATGTTGCATTACTTATGCTCTTTTAGAGGCTCATAGACAGGTGCCGACTCATGTATAGTTTGGTATTCCTTGTTGAGTAATTTTTGTTGTATAGTCTTTCATGGCAGCGTTGCAGCTCGTACCTTGTATGTAGTTTCTTAGCAATCTTGTCATCCCATGTGATGTATGTTCACGATCCATTTATACCATTGATATTGATCTCGTTATCCCTTAAAGATAATAAGAAGGTTAGATAAAATGTACGTTGGTGCTCCGCAAGTATGGCCCGGGTGCTAGTCGTGATCCTCCAGTTTGGGTCGTGACATGCAGCTACCTCGCAATATCTCCGAGAAATCCCTGAGGTAGGTAAACAACTCACTCTGCCCTAGCACATAAATCTACACACAAGGTGCAGGGAGTAATGTGAGTATGCCAACTCTGTAGTAATGAAAGTAAATAAGGTCCGAGCAATAGGAAACACGCAAGTACATGCTATAAATTCACAGTAAATACAACCCTTTTCCCAACAATACATAGGTCACGTCATCATGCTTTCATCATGCGTAAAAGCGGATTTCAGTAAAAATAATTTGAAAGTATTTTTCCAACGGTTTCAACAGAAATACTTTAAGTTCGTAGTAAAAATGACAAAAAAAATCATGAATAGCCTCTCGGGAAAAACATATATCATGAATTGCCCTTCGGGCGTAAAATCATGGAATTTCAGAGTGAAAGTGGTAAAATCATAAGTATCCTCTCGGGTAAAACACGCACCAGAAATTGCCCATCGGGCATAACATCACCCAGAATCAGCCCCTCGGGCATACCTCACAGTCACTCATAACCAGCCCCTCGGGCAAACTCATAGTCACTGATGCCTCCCAATCACTCGTCACTCGGCACTCGCACTCAGTAAGTACCTGCGCTCATTGGGGGTGTACAGACTTCGGAGGGGCTCCTACAGCCCAACAAGCGCTAATATCTCTTGCCGGGATGATATTGTTTCCATTGTTGAATCCCTTGCCGGGACAGTATGGTTTCTATTATTGTTCATGTTGTTGATGATATTGTTTCCATTGTTGACTCCCTTGCCGGGACAGTGTGGTTTCTATTATTGTTTATGCTGTTGATTCCCTTGTTTGAATGCTATCATTTTATTTGTTTGGGTGAGAAAGAGTGTAAAGCACGAAGGGTGATGCCGTGCCATTTCATTTACATTATCATGTGAGGAAAGAGTGTAAAGCACGAAGGGTGATATCGTGCCATTTTTTATATTCATTATCGTGTG
Source organism: Nicotiana knightiana (assembly GCA_005239525.1). Lineage (NCBI taxonomy): Eukaryota > Viridiplantae > Streptophyta > Magnoliopsida > Solanales > Solanaceae > Nicotiana > Nicotiana knightiana. Next base: position 19,110 of record ML417190.1, on the reverse strand, counting down.
AGGAAAGAGTGTAAAGCACGAAGGGTGATGCCGCGCCATTATTTATATTCATTATCATGTGAGGAAAGAGTGTAAAACACGAAGGGTGATGCCGTGCCATTGTTTATATTCACTATCATGTGAGGAAATAGTGTAAAGCATAAAGTTTGTTGTCGTGCCATATTATTAAAATTAAAAGCATGAAGGTTGATGACGTGCCATATTATTGGGAGTAAAAGCACGAAGGGTGATGCCGTGCGTGATATTGTGAGTGAGTGCTAATGTACGAAGGGTGATGTCGTGCCATACTTTTGTGAGTTCATGGCACGAAGGGTGTTTCCGTGAAGGTGAGCACGAGGGACATGCATTATAATGCGATATATGTTTCCCCTTGTATACGTGCGCCCTTACTTTGAGCTTTTATTGTTGTGCTTAGTTATTCAGTGTTACTTGTTATTATTGTCATGTACTTGACCTTTATCTCAATTGTTGTTGCACTGTCCATGCATTTTATTTGCTTAATTTTCTTAATTTACATGTTGTATTTGTCAATTTCTATAGGGAGGATGAGAGTAAAAGCACGAAGGGTGATGTCGTGCATTTGTTCCAGTGGAAACTAAGTTGAAAAGACCACTACTGGAAAGTATATTTTTAAAAGATTTTGTTTGATGGGATTACGTTTAACGATTTTTCTCCTCCACAGTATATATGTGTGTGTATATATATATATATATCGGAGAAAGTATCTTCCAAAGGAAGTTTTCTATTTAAAATGATTATATTTTAACGTTTTCAATATAAAATTGTGGGTGAAGGGTTACCTTCGAAGAATTGGCTAAGTTGTCGGAGTTGTTGACTAAGGTTTGAGGGGGAAATTATTGCAGTGCCGAGTTACTCTTGTTTTTTTACTGTGTTGTGATTTCTGCTTTTGATTCATACATCCGTCATTTATTTTGTGTAATATTATGATGTTCCATCGTTATTTGCTGTATTTTCCTTCCGCTTTGTACTGTTATGTTGTAAATTATATCGTGTTGTCATTAGACAGATGTCATGTCATGTCATTCCTATACTTATGCTTGTTTAGTTTATCGGACCAGTGGGTGTCTTGACTAGTCCACGTCACTACTTCACTGGGGTTAGTCTTGATACATACTGGGCACCGATGTGGTGTGTTCATACTACTCTTCTGTGCATTTTTGTGTAGATTCTAGGTTTTGCATAGCCGACCGATCGATTGTTAGTAGCACGGTTGCTGTTGTGGAGACTCAAGGTAAAACCGCTTTAGTGTTCGCGGTTTCAGAGTCACCATCTTATGTTTCATTTGCACTGTTGTACTTATTTCTGAATAGTGGTATTTTTAGGAGTTTTAGAAGTTTATCAAAAGCTTATGACGTGTACTTACCGGGTTCTGGAAAAAAGTGTAAAGTGAGGAGAATTAATTCAAAAATCACTTAAGCTATTCATATATTATAATTGATGTTTGTTAATAATAGACTTACCCAGTCCATAAGGCTAGGTGTCGTGACGAAACCCAACGGAGGGAAAATTGGGTGGTGACAAGGTTGGTAGAGCTGTAGGTTCATAGATGCTACGAGTCATAAGCGAGTTTAGTAGAGTCTTGCAGATAGGTACAGAGACGTCTATACTTATCTTTCAGAGGCTATATAATTATTAGGTTAATTTAACTTTCTTCATTCCTATCGTGCGAGTTCATTGATCTTGACGTTTTAAATTACTGTTCCATTCTCTCACTGATGGTGAGAACACGAGTTGCGGTTCTTGGTGATATTACCCTCGAGGCAGATGTTTCTAGGGGCAGAGGAGGAGGTCGAGAAGAATCACGTACCTAAGTTAGGACACCTGCCAGCACAGCCGTTGAGGATCCGCCAGTAGTTCCAGTTGGGGGACAGGTACCGGAGGTTCCTGTTGTTACGCGCGGTCTTCAGAAGACCTGCGCACAATTCTGAAGTATGATTGGTATATTGACTTAGGCGGGATGGATCCCTGGTGCACCGGCTACATCACAGATCGGGAAAGGAGCTCAGACTCCCGCCACCTACACTCTAGAGAAGCGCGATCATGTTGGTTAGATTCCAGTTCTCATAGAAACTGTCACGACCCAACCTATGGACCGCGATGGGCACCCGGTACCTTACTCAACCGAGTACTAACATAACATATCTTTATTTTCATATCATCACGGGTAAATGTGCCAAAATGGTTATCATGAAATAATCGAAATAAAACATAAGGGAATGCTAGACATAGGAAGACCTAACATGATATAAAAACTTATACATGTGACATACGCTCCTACAAAGCTGACACGACCATTTGTAAACTCAAAACATAGGCAGACAAGGCCATACAAGTATCCATATACCTAACATTTGACTACAAGTCTCTAAGAGTACATAAACATCAAAAAGGTCAGGAAAGGGCCCCGACATACCAGCCAATGCATGTCCCAATCATACTGACCAAATAGGCAACTCCGAAGCAAGTGGAGTGCAGCAAAACCTTTCGTTAAGTTGGTAGCCTACTAGGAGGACTGTCAGCCTGTCTATTGAGACTTGCGGGCATGAAACGTAGTGTCCCCAAGAAAAAGGGACGTCAGTACGAATAAAGTACTGAGTTTGTAAGGCAGAAAAACATAACTAAGAACAGTAATGTAAAGAGAGATGTAAGAGATACAACCTGTAGCATCCGAGTTCCCATGAGAGATAGTGACATAAAATGTGTGATACATATATATACATAATCTTTGAAAAGCATCAGCCTCTGTGGGAATCATCATCACCATATCATACCAGGCCTCGAAGAGGACTCGATAAAATCATACCCGGCCCTCGTAAGGCTCCGTAGAATTGTACCCGGCCACGTGGAGCTCGGTAAACCCAACTGACCGGTGGTTGCACAATAGGTGCCGTACTCGGCCGACTATAGTGCGGCTCGGTAGATTAAAATAGATACTATATATAATGCATGTTGGACTCATGGAATCACGCTCTAAACCTTTCGGAGTGACATATGGTAGTTGCACTTTCGATTAACATTTTGGACATCATACGCTCAATATGAAATTCACTAGGACTCAAGGATCATACATACTTTCTTAGAATAACTTTGTAAGGATAGAACAACACGGAAAACCTTAGTTTGTAGGAGTAGATTCATTATGAGATAGCGTATCGTTTACGTTCGTTTCACTTTAGATCATGCCAAAAGAAAGAAGAAAATACCTTAACATACCTTATCACAATATTTCTACTCACCAAGTTGAACTTTCCTTGCCTCACCTTAACGTACAACAACGATAATAATACTATCATTAAGTTACAAATCCTCACTTCCTCCAAATTCAACGATCAACAAGCTTATTTTGTATAAAAACAGGCAGCATCTCCCCTATAATCCTTACTTCCTCGAAATTCAAGATAAGACCAACAACACAATAACACAACTAAAACCACATATATACATTATTTTCCAGCCTTATATACACCATAAAATACTACAAAACAACCCAATACACCGCAATCTCTTTGTACACAAAGTGACCACCGTAGTAGCGTCAAATGACCCGGAAATGTTACGAAGAACAACCAGCCCACCACCCTACATCTATATGGTGTTTCTACACAACCTTCCTCCTCCAAAACTCCACAAACAGTAGTGAAATACGCAGCCCAACAACAACATAAAATAGTCCGCTACAAGTAAATAACTAGAACTCACGGCTTCCGATCACCGTCCCGTGAGTTCTTACAAGTATAGAACGAATTACCATGAATTTACAGCAGAAAAATGGATGAAGGAGAGCACTAAACTTACCTTATTTGTTGGATAACTCAGCCCTTATCTTGGGTCTTCAAATTCTAGTTTTTACCCCCAATTAGAACTTGAAAGGGAGAGAAAATCAATTATGGTTTGTGGGTAATTTTTGGGAGGAAGTTATGGCTTAGGTCTGGTTGTTTTTGATAGATAATGAGGGATATATTTCAGGAGATGATCCCTTAAATAAGCTCTTTGGCCGACCCAAAATTGCTTCTTTTGGGCTCTCATTTAACCAAGTAGGTGACACACCTACTTGTCACCTAGCAGCCTGCGCAGTCTCGCAAAAATGGATATATCTCTCTACTCCGATGTCGTATCGAAATAAAAAAAAATGAGTTAGAAACTAGACTTGTTGATCTTAAATTTGGTAGCTAGATCATACCCTATTTCCAAGTATATTGGGAGAAAAGATCATCTACATTTGACCTAATTTTCAGCATATTTGTGAATGTAACTTGTGATGATCTTTGCCAACTTTTGTTCCACAAGTTGCTTGACTTCAAAACGTAGCACACGATTATCATATGACGAAAATAAATCATAGCATAAAATCCTTACCATGTAATTAACCATAGTATCACACTAAAGTACATGCCATAACATTCCAGATGTGTCGACTTTCGACGAACTTATTTTCTTCAATTTGTTTAGCTTCTAAGCCTTCCAACCCTCTTGGCACTTGTAGTCCATGATCTTAAATATTTGTAACCAGTACGTTAACACAGTTAACTTACTTTATGTACTTTCAAAGAAGATCTCATTTATGAGCTTAAATGAATTGAATTACGACGTACTCTCGCGTACGAAACTATGGGGTGTAACATTATTCCCCCCTTTGGAATATTATTCCTCGAATGTGGAATGATGCACTTATATGTGTCCTAAACAATAGCTTTTACGAGTATTATAATGTTGTCTTTGCCATCTAGGGAGTTGTTCGGTGAATAAATCCAAAGGCTAGGGCATTCCCCCCTTTAGGCCTATTTCTCACACCACGAGTTGTGGTCGAAATTCTTCCAATCTCGTAATTGTTTCTACCTTCTTTCATGAAACATTACGATTCTAAACTTGAATGTTCGCCAATTCGACTTTTATCTCCTTTTTCCGTTAGCTCTTAACCAATCTCTAGGTTTCACTATGTGAACATATAGAGTACTATGACAAGTTGTGCCTCTGGAATCTATAGGTGTACTAATGTTCTTCTCTTGGTACTTTTGTCGAACTTATGACTATTGATGTATTTTGTTTCATGGCCTCAGTTATATATGCTTATGGATTTACCACAACAACGTAGGTCATATTGTACTATAACTCTTACTTCGGTTTATTATTATCGAGGCCTGCCACCTAACCCCATGTTACTCTCTCTCTGCTTATCCTATATGTATAAATCTAAGCCATTTAATGCTTCCTTATTACCGTTCATCTTAAGAATGACACCCTAATCTCATCTCATACTTTGTAACTTTCATCCATATATTGTTGGTTCACCTTAATGTTGATCTATAATTTACCACTGATAACTTGAAACCTCTTATGTAATATATCATCACTAGGGTTCACGTCTCATCGAGGAATATTTGAAGTGATTTTCCTTATCCACTTAGGGATGATACTATACTCCAACAACTGTATTTCATATCATCCCAATGTGATTCATCCTATGGGGGTATTCGAATCCCGTGCAGTTCATGAAATCATTTTTCTCAAAATCATTACTCAATCAAAGGCCTAAACGTCATCCTCTTATTATTTATCATAGTTGCACCGTTACTTTACCACCAGGTAGCATTCCATCTCTTCTAAATCTACTAGTGTTAAGCTCATTTGAGTTCACCCATGCTATACTGAGCTTTTTATAACTTAATGGAAACCATCAGCTCTATTTTTATAATGGGTTTAATCCCAAGGACATACCTATTCTTGTCACCTTCTCACTCACCTTTTTCTAATCCTTACTCCTGTCTAGCTAAAACCTTGTCACTCTACAATACTTTAGCTTACGACCTACACATATCTATTTATACTACTCGCACTCTTCCTTTTAACATGCTAGCACCATAGATCTCCTTTCATGTCTTCTCAGTTGTCTTTAAATGTAAGCAACTACTTTTCATGGTCGTTCTGCCACTTGCTGCATGGATACTTGGCTTATCTTACTCCCCACAAATACTGGAGTTCCCTGTAACTCATATGATCTCAATTATCAACTCTGGTTTTCTTTCCTTCTTCCCATTCATTAGCCACGATACGTGACATTTTCTTATGGAGTGCATACAATATTATAGTGAGACTGCTATTACAAGGCCATTTCATCTTTAGGTCACTATGCTTATGTTGAAGCATTCTTCTTTATTTCCTCGGTTAGTCTTTCATTGCAGTGCTTAGGGAAGACCCTCTGATTTTTGTAAAGCCGTGATTTTATTTCATTGTATACCCTACGATATTCCTGATGTTCTTACTTGCCTATAATTATCCTTAGTTACTTACCTCCGCGCCCTTGTTCTCGTAAGTTGCTTGTGAACTGAAATTTTAGTTTTCTCCCTAGTTGCACCCTCTTTTATTTCTGAAACACTAATACGGTACCTTTAATTACCCAACCTTATATCTTAACATTACTCAAGTATCACGATGACATCATATATGCGAGATTGAATTCCCTATGTTGGGTTTCACTACGTTTATCTTGCACGATCTGTTGATTTATCTATGACCTCTTGTTTAGCTATAACTAGTCTCTTTTTGAATCAACTACAGACTACTCGTTGGTCCACTCTCATATCTGTATTTTATGTAACACCTCTTGGGTTATGTCCTTTTTCTTAACTTACCTCTCATACGGGATCCTTATGTATCAAGTGTTCATTTCCACTTATTTATCAATATCGTCGAGTGCGAAACCCTTATTGAATCTCCCCAACATCATGCCTGCATAATGTTCTGGAGTCATATTATATTTGTAAGATCTGAATAAACGCAATCTCATTCCTTCAACCTTTTTACCACATTCTTCCTTTACCATTCAATATTTACCTCTTCATATTTAGCGTTCACATCTTCACTGAGATATTACTGGACTTGCGGTAACCCTTCTACACTAGGTATATTTGAATTTCTTACGCACAAGGGTGACACCTGGTGTAACTGGCACATTTAGTCCCTTATGCTCTCTGCTCATAGTGCTTGCTCTAGGGAAGCGTTTTTGTGAATTACCTTTAAAGGTTATTGTTCTGTTGTCCATTCTATTATTGTCCAAACACGATCTCTAAAATTCTCATGATGCCGACTATTACTAATTCCCTCGATCCATAATTCATGTTCGGTTTTTTTTACTATCCCATGCTAATTTCTATTACTCGGGGGGTCTAACTTTTCCCTCTGGTAATCGCGTTGGACTCACCGACTCATTTCATGAAATGAGGATATGACTTTAGGGCCTATACTTTTATTGTATCAAGGCATGTCTCCTCCTGTCTTTTCCTTTACCTTACTATAGACTCTATCATCCTATCTTATTTTGGTTTACCATTATCACTCATTTATCACATCTTAATCATAATGCTTCATTTACTCTCTTCTTATTCTCATGCTGATATCTATGTCGATTACCTTAGTCTAAAACTTCAACAAAACAACCTTTCACTTTTAATACCCTTTGCACCATCTCATTGGCTCTTGGGTCTACTAACATTCACTCTTTACTAGGGGCAGGAGTCATCGTAAGGTAAATATTCATCCCTTATATGATTCCAATGCCTATCTTCTAAACTTTCTGACATTCTAGAGTGCACCACCTGGCTATCTCCCAATGAGAACTATTACCATGTCCTGCACTACCCTCCAAAATGTTACATAATGGTAACAATGCATCCAACATTTTGGGTTACTTAACCCTCACTGGATCCTGATATCCCATCCTTCTCTTAAGATATATCGGTTAGCTCTCCTATGGCATAACTGAGAGGAATGTGGCCAATTGTATATATCTCTATTACTGTTGAAAGTAACGCAAAATGCTAATATTTCTCTGCCTGGATTGTAAATACTGATAATCTTCACTAAAAGAGTACCTCATACCCCTCTTCACCTTGCTCCTTTTACCTGTTGAAACTTTTATCTACCTTCTGATTCTCTCGTTATTTTTTTTCTTTACCAAATGGGTGGATAGATATACATTCCTTACAGTTCCTTACCAAGAAGCTTACACGTCTTAGTATACACATAATATGCTGAATACCTCACATTTAATTATCATAAGCATGATGCAAAATTGAATTCCTCTTACTCAACTGTTCAAAAGCCACATTGCAATCTCCAACCAATCGTCTTTCAAGAAGTAGGCATCGTCGTATTATGAATAAGATATGATTTAGGAAATGGAGTTCTTACGACTAAGCTCTATTACTCAATATAGAGTAAGAAGAAAGGGAGATAGTCATAAATGACCTGTAGCCTCCTCCTTATAAGTGTGGTGCACAACACACCCAGAAACAAGACTCTACTAGACATGGCTTGTAGACATCCCTGGGACAGAACTGCTCACTTTTGTCACGACCCAACCTATGGGCCGAGATGGGCACCCGGTACCTTACTCAACCTAGTACCAACATAACATATCTTTCTTATCATAATATCACAGGTAAATGTGCCAAAATGGTCATCATGAGTTAATCAAATTAAAACATAAGGCAATGCTAGACATAGGAAGACCTAACATGATATAGAAACTTATACATGTGACATACGCGCCTATAAGGCTGATTTGACCATTTGTAAACTCAAAACATAGGCCAACAACGCCATAGAAGAATCTATATACCTAGCATTTCTCTACAAGCCTCTAATAGTACATAAACATCAAAAAGGTCGGGACAGGGCCCCGACATACCAGTCAATGCATGTCCCAATCATACTGACAAAATAGGCAACTCCGGAGCAAGTGGAGTGCATCAACACCTTCCGCTGAGCTGATAGACTACTAGAAGGACTATCAGCCTATCTATCGGGACCTGCGGGCATGAAATGTAGCGTCCCCAAGAAAAGGGAGATGCAAAAAAGCATAACTAAGAACAATAATGTAAATAGAGATGTAAGAGACACAACCTGTAGCATCTGAGTGCCTATGAGAGATAGTGACATGAAATTTGTGATACATATATATACATAATATTTTAAAAACATCCACATCTGTGGGCATCATCATCATCATATCATACCCGGCCTCGTAGAGGACTCTGTAAAAACATACCCGGCCATCATAAGGCTATGTAGAATCGTACCCGGGCACGTGGAGGTCGGTAAACCCAACTGATCAGTGGTTGGACGATAGGTGTCGTACCCGGCCAACTATAGTGCGGCTCGGTAGAGTAAAATAGATATTATCTATAATTCATGCTGGACTAATGGAATCACGCTCTAAATATTTCGGAGAGACGTAAGGTAGTTGCACCTTCAATTAACATTATGGATATCATACCCTCAATATGAACTTCACTAGGACTCAAGGATCATACATACTTTCTTAGAATAACTTTGTAAGGATAGAATAATATGGACAACCTTAGTTTCCAATAGCAGATTTATTATGAAATAGCGTATCGTTTACGTTCGTTTCACTTTGGATCATGCCAAAAGAAAGAAGGGAATACCTTAGCATACCTTATCACCTACAACAGTAATAATACTATCATTAAGTTACGAAAGGTACAACTATTGCACAACGAACGACAAGCTTATTTTTTATAAAAACGGGCAGCATCTCCACAACTTTTCTCCTCCAAAACTGCACAAAATAGTGGTGAAATACGCACCCCAACAGCAACATAAAACAGTCCATAAAACAGTCGGCTACAAGTGAATAACTCGAACTCACGGCTTCCGATCACTGTCCCATGAGTTATTATAAGTATTAAACGAATTACCATGAAGTTACAGCAGAAAAAATTGATGAAAGAGAGCAGTAAATTACCTTATTTTTTGGATAACTCAGCCCTTATCTTGGTTCTTCAAATTCTTGGTTTTACCCCCAATTAGAACTTGAAAGGGAGAAAATCAATTAGGATATGTGGGTAAATTTTGGGAGGATGTTTGCAGGGGTTTAGGTCTGGTTGTTTGTGATATATAATGAGGCCTATATTAAAGGAGATTATCCCTTAAATAAGCTCTTTGGCCGACCCGAAATTGCTTATTTTCGGACTCTCATTTAACAAAGTAGGTGACACACCTACTTCTAACCTAGCAGCCTGCGTAGTCTCGCAAAAATGGATATATCTCTCTACTCCGATGTCGTATCGACCAACGGTTAAATGAGTTAGAAAACAGACTTGGAAATATTAAATTTGGTAGCCAAATCATTCCATAATTCCAAGTATATCGGGAAAGAAGCTCATCTACATTTGACCTAATTTTCAGCATATTTGTGAATGTAACTTGTGATGATCTTTGCCAACTTTTGTTCCACAAGTTGCTTGACTTCAAAAGGTAGCACACAACTATCATACGATTAAAATAACTCATAGCATAACATCCTTATCATGTAATTAACCATAGTATCACACTAAAGTACATGTTATAACATTCCAGATGTGTTGACTTTCGACGAACTTATTTTCTTCAATTTGTTTAGCTTCTAACCATTCCAACCCTCTTAGTACATGCAGTCCATGATCTTAAATATTTGTAAAATCCAAGTTAACACGATTAACTTACTTTATGAACTTTCAAAGACGACCTCATTTCTGAGCTTAAATAAATTGACTTATGACGTACTCTCACGTACGAAATTATGTGGTGTAATAGCAGCACAGCCTGTGGTCCCAGTTTAGCCCGTGGTTAGGGCAACAGCGTGAGGTAGAACAAATGGACTTGAGAGGTACAAGGATTATCACCCTCTTACCTTCGGTAGATTGACGACTTGCTAGGGTTTTCTAGAAGAGTGTCACAACATTCTTTGTACTATGGGTATTGTGGAGTTGAGGGGGGTTGCTTTTGTCACGTCTCAGTTCAGAGGAGTGGTTTGTCAGTGGTGGAGGGCATATGATTTAGGTAGCCCTGCTGAGTCAACTTCACTTACATGGGGTCAGTTTTCAGAGATGTTCTTGAGGGAGTTTGTACCTTAATCCCTCCGAGCTGCATGGTGCGCAGAGTTTGAGCAGCTGTGCCAGGGCGCTATGTCTGTATTAGAGTATGCCGTCAGATTAAGTAAGTTGGCCAGATATGCATCTCATGTGGTTGCTACAGTTAGGGGACGAGTCCGTAGCTTCATTGAGGGGCTCAGACATGGTATTTGGTTCAGTGTGACCCGAGAGTTAGAGGTAGATGTCTAGTTTCAGCAGGCGGTAGGGATCGCTCGCCGGTTAGAGGGCATGTGGGACTGGGAGCGAGAGGACAGACGAGTTTAGGAGAGAGAGTACAAGGAGGCGAGGAGGCTTCATAAATCGGAGAGATCTACTGGTCCTTATTATGGAGGTAGGGTACGATACGATAGAGGTTTGTGGGCCAGCTAGTTCGGTTGCATTACCGGCTTCGCATGGAGTTTCAGGTACTCACAAATCTTAAAGTACTCGTATTGCACACTTTCCACAGCTATGTTAGGAGAGAGGTTGTTTTTATTGTGGAGACGCCAATCCTAGGGTGAAAGATTGTCCCATGATTCGGGCAGGTGTATCATAGCAGGGTATTCAGGTGAGTAGAGGGCGCCTAGAAGGGGAGGCCCGTCCCATTGATGTGTTTTGTATAGTAGGCTGGAGGTCGTTGTGCCAGATATCGGGTGGTCATACCTCATGGGGGAAGTCATGAGTTGATGCAACTGGTTGAAGTTGATGCCGGATATGGATTTAGAATTGGGTCTAATGGAAATAAGTAGAAGGTGAGAAATTGAGGTATGTGGCTTATCAGTGGTGATTTGAAGGCTATATTGTAGTTGCGATTGTGTAATCAGGCTTAGGTAGGTTGAGGTGACGTGGGATCACCTATGGGTGTGTGTTACAAGTGTGCAATCGATGATTGGATGAGTTTGAGGTGAATATTGGCACGTTCGAGGATGAATATTTGTTTTAAGAGGGGGAGAATGTAACGACCCGACCGGTCGTTTTGAGAATTTAAGCTCTGTTTGGTGGCGTATGGTCATGTACAGCTCCACATTGTGTATATCGACCTGCGTGCATGGTTGGATTTAGTTACCGGATGATCCAGAGTCAAATTGGAAGGAAAATTTCATTTTTGGAAGCTTAAGTGATAGAAGTTGACCGGATGTTTGAATTTTGTGTAAACAGCCTCGGAATGAGTTTTGGGTGATGTCAACAGCTTCGTATGGTGAATTTGTACTTAGGCGCACGTCCGAAATTTGTTTTGGAGGTCCGTAGAGTAATTTGAGGTAATTCGCTGAAAGTTGGAAAATGGAGAATTTTGACCACAATTGACTTTTTGGGTTATCAGGGTCGAAATGCGATTCTGAGAGTTGGAGTAGGTTCGGGATGTCAGTTAAGAAATTTCTGCAAAATTCGGCATCATTCCGGTTTGAATTTATAGGTTTCGGCACGAGTTTTGATATTTGAAAATTCATAAGTTCGATTCATGGTGTGATTCATAGTTTCGTCATTGTTTGATGTCATTCGAGACCTCAAGCGAGTTCTTGTTAGGTTATATGACTTGTTTTTGTGATTAGACGGGGTCCCGGGGGCCACGGGTGTGCTGCGGATGGGCTTCGGGGAAATTTTCTTCTATTCTCCACTACTGATTCTGTCTTCTAGTTTTCTTGTATGCGATCACATAGTCATAGACGCGATCGCATAGTGTTGCCCTGACCCGCCCAGTCCCTCCTTCACTGTGTTCGCATAGATACGTTCGCGATTGCAGAAGTCTACTTTCTCCTTCTTCGCGTTCGCATCTACCCCATCGTGTTCGCATAGTAGAAAATAGGGCTGAGGGAAGATGGCTTTTCCTTCTTTGCATTCATGTAGGAGCCTCTGCGTTCGCGTGGATTTCCTGTTCTTCTTTTCCGCATCCGCATCCGCATTGTCACTGTCGTGTTCGTGATACACAACTGGACAGTAGCGTTTTTCTCCATTATATGCGATCGCATCTGTTCTTCTGCAATCACATAGCACCATTTTTGGCCGGTAAATATCTTCCTCTACGCGATCGCATCTACACTCACGTGATCGTGATGCTTAAAAGTCTGGGCAGACAGAATATAATTCCAAATCGAGGGTTTCATCATTTTTATCACATTTTGACTTCTAGAGCTCGGTTCTTGGCGATTTTTGATGGGTTTTCACGAAATTCGATTGGGTAAATGTTCTTCAACTAGAATTAAATATATTCCATGATTTTATATTTATTTCCATCATTTAATTTGTGTTTTGAGTTGAGGAAAATGTTTTTTTTTTTAAAGGAAAATTCTAAAATGAAAAATCGTGATTTGAGGGGCCAAATGGTATCGTAATTTGATAAATTTTGTATGCTTAAACTCATATCGGAATGGGTATTCGGGTTTTTGTAAATTTCACGGGTTCCAAGGTGGTGGCCCAGGGGTCGATTTATGGGTCGATTATTATATTTTTGTATAGATTGAAACTTTATTATCCGGAATAGTTCCTTACAAGTTTTATGTGTATTTTGAAGTTGTTTTAGTTGATTTTCAGCCGTCCGGAGGACTTTTCGCCCGAGAAGTTCACTTTAGAGTACCAGGTTGTCGTCTTTGAGGTAAGTATCTTGCCTAACCTTGTGTGAGGGAACTACCCTTTAGGATTTGAGTCTTCTATGTTGATTGTAGCCCGTGTACGCGAGGTGACGAGTGCGTACTCGTACTTATTTGTAGAAGGTTGGCCTTTTAGGGTTCTTAGGTCCTTATACATCTTGTGTATGAAGTTGTAATTGCTATGACTGCATTCTTGATCGCTCATTTCATCCTTCCTGCTTAAATTAGGATTACTTTCTTTTATATTTCCTTTGTTGATTATTTGACCTTGATCGACTTAGCTGAAGATTCTACCTCTTCTATCATTATGTTATATTTTCTTCATATACTGCCCATTTAGCTAAAACTTGTATCATCTCGCCCTATAATTTTTTAGCAGTAATTGGAATACCTATACGTATTGTCAAGCATGCCTGTGAGTAGTATATTGTGATTGATATGATCTTTCATGAAGCACTATTTAGGCCTAACTTGATGATTATACATGTTGATGGTATTTTCTTGGCATTTCCTATTGCGGAGCATTGATTCGAGTTGAGATTTATTTCGTGAAGCTAATTAATTAAGCAAGATTGGTTATAGATGTTTCCCTTGCCGGGATGATATTGTTTCCATTGTTGACTCCCTTGCCAGGACAATACCGTTTCTATTATTGTTCATGCTGTTGATGATATTGTTTCCATTGTTGACACACTTGCTGGGACGGTATGGTTTCTATTATTGTTTATGTTGTTGATTCCCTTGTCTGGATGCTATCATTTCATTTGCTTGGGTTTGAAAGAGTGTACAGCACGAAGGGTGATGTCGTGCCATTTCATTCACATTATCATGTGAGGAAAGAGTGTAAAGCACGAAAGGTGATGCCGTGACATTGTTTATATTCATTATTATGTGAGGAAAGAGTGTAAAGCACGAAGGGTGATGCCGTGCCATTATTTATATTCATTATCATGTGAGGAAAGAGTTTAAAGCACGACGAGAGATGTCGTGCCATTGTTTATATTCATTATCATTTGAGGAAACAATGTAAAGCACGAAGGTTGATGTCGTGCCATATTATTGAAATTAAAAGCACGAAGGGTGATGTCGTGCCATATTATTGAGAGTAAAAACACGAAAGTTGATGTCGTGTGTGAGATTGTGAGTGATTGCTAATGCACGAAGTGTGATGTCGTGCCATACTTTTGTGAGTTCATGCACGAAGGGTGTTTCCGAGCAGGTGAGGACGAGGGACGTGCATTATGATGTGATATATGTTTCCCCTTGTATACGTGCACCCTTACTTTGAGCTGTTATTGTTGTACTTACATATTCGGTGTGACTTGTTATTATTGTCCTGTACTTGAACTTTATCTCAATTGTTGTTGCATTGTCCATGTCTTTTAGTTGCTTAATTTTCTTAATTTACGTGTCGTGTCTGTTGATTTCCATGGAGAGGACAAGCGTAAATGCACGAAGGGTGATGTCGTGCACTTGTTCCATTAGAAACTAAGTTCGAAAGACCACTGCTGGAAAAGTATATTTTGAAAAGCTTTTGTTTGAACGGATTATGTTAAAAGNATTGCATTCATTTATACATGTATATTGACCCATGACCAGATGTCGTTATCTATGTATATATATATATATATATATATATATATATATATATATATATATATAGATCGGAGGAAGTACCTTTCAAAGGAAGTTTTCTATTTAAAATGATTATACTTTAAAGTTTTCAATATAAATTTGTGGGTGCAGGGTTACCTTTCAAGAATTGGCTAAATTATCGGAGTTGTTGACTAAGGTTTGATAGGGAAATTATTGAAGTGCCGAGTTACCATTGTTTTTTTACTGTGTTGTGGTTTCCGCTTTTGATGCGTACTTCCATCCTTTCTTTTGTGTAATATTACGATGTTACGTCGTTATTTGCAGTATTTTCCTTCCGCTTTGTACTTGTTGTGTCGTTAATTATATCGTGTTGTCATTAGACAAATGTCATGTCATGTCATTTCTATACTTATGACTGTTTTTTTTATCGGACCAGTGGGTGTCTTGACTAGTCCCCGTCACTACTTCACCGGGGTTAGTCTTGATACTTATTGGGCACCGTTGTGGTGTGCTCATACAACTGTTCTATGCATTTTTGTGTAGATTCCAGGTTTTGCTTAGCCGACCAATTGATTGTTAGTAGTGCGATTGTTGTTGTGGAGACTGAAGGTAAAGCCGCTTCAGCGTTTGCGGTTTCGGAGTCACCATCTTATGTTTCTGTTGCACCGTTGTACTTATTTCTGAACAGTGGTATTTCTAGGAGTTTTAGCGTAGTTTCTCTAAAGATTATGACTTGTACTTACCGGGTTCTGGGAAGAAGTGTAAAGTGATGAGAATTAGTTCAAAAAGCACTTAAACTATTCTTATATTATAATTGATGTTTGTTAATAATAGCTTTACCCAGTCCTTAAGACTAGGTGACATAACGAAACCCAATGGAGGAAAGTTTGGTCGTGACACGGGCCCAAGTCTCGGAATCCGATAAAAATCACAAAACTACAATCCTTACACTCTCACGAGTCCACACATACCAAATATATCAAAATCCGACGACAAATGACCCCTGAATCCCTTTAATCAAAGTCTCAAATTTCCAAGCCCTAACCCCTCAAATTATACCATTAAATTCCACTATTTCCATGCTTAATCAGTCAAATACCAACATAGAATCGAGTTTTAGGTCCAAGAAACTTATCTCCACGAAAATCCCTTGAAATCCCTCTTCAATTTGCTCCCAAAATCCTCAACCCGTAAGAAAATATGATGAAAAATGCCTAAAATTCGCGAAGAAAATTATTTTTATGCTCTGCCCAGGGGACCTGCACCTGCTTACACCTACGGTCCCAGGTGCGCATCTGCGATTTCCACTTAAGCTCCCATTTTCCGCATCTGTGGTTTACCATTCGCTCCTGCGGGCTCGCAAGTGCGATCCTTCTTTCGCATGTGCAGAAACTGCCCAAGCCTTTATTTTCCGCTCCTATGGCACATTCTCCGTACCTGCGCCCATCGCACCTGCAGCTCCCCGTCTGCAGGTGCGGCCACACCAGAAAAAATTAGACTAGCAGCCTTTCTGCTGCATAATACAAATCCAACTCTTCCGATGACCATCCGAAATAACCCTGATCCCCTCGGGGCCTCAACCAAATATAACGACACGTCGTATATCATCACACGAACTTAGTCGAACCCCCGTTACACTAAAAAATATCTTCAAAATACATAATAAGTCCAAAATTCAAGCCTAAGGATTTCTAAACTTCAGAAATCCGCCAACGATGTTGAAATCACCCAAACCTCGTCCGAATGACCTGAAAATTTACACACACATCCCAAATTATGCTACAAACCTGTTCCAACTTCCGGAATTCCATGCTGACCCATATAGCTAATATTCCACTGCCGACCGGAAATCGCCAAAAATCCATTTTCGCCAATTCAAGCCTAATTCTAGCACGGACCTCCGAATAACATTCCGAATACACTCCTAAGTCCCAAATCACCTAAGAAACCTATCCGAACCATAAAAACCACATTCCGAGATCATATACCTATAAGTCAACTTCCGGTTGACTTTTCCAACTATTGAACCACGTTAAGAGACTAAGTGTCTCATTTCTCTTCAAAAATCGCTCCGAACCCGAGCAACCAACCTAAAAAAATATAACGAAGCTGAACCACATATAATGAAGCAAAAATGGGGGAAACGGGGCTAAAACTCTCGGAACGGCCGATAGGGTCGTTAAACAACTTGACTTGGCCTTAGGGCCGTTCTTAGACCATAAACCATTGTTAATGAACCTCATACATATATTAGCATGATAAGTTGATATATTTAATATTATTAGTCATGTTCATACTCAAATTAATATAATTAACACCCGTCAATCTTCTTAATGGTCTTAAAACACTTCAAATTTTCTGGGACGTTACATTCTCCCCCACCTAATAACATTGATCCTCGAATGATTTCCAAGTCATTATTAGGAAAAATTTTATTTTCCTTTCACCTTAACCATCATCTTGAAAAATTACTGACTTAATATGGATCTTCCATGTTCTTCCAAAATTTCAACTTCCCTAAGGCCCCAAAATTCGATAGATTATCCCCTATAAGTGGGACTATCCAAAAATTGAACTGTCCAAAACAAGCCCTCACATGGGCACCAATTTCAACATAATAAAAAATTAAATATCTATAACATAATATGACGCGTAGGCACCTCACAACCACAAATACATACTCAATGCACAACAAACAACTATCTAGGAACCACACGGGCACACATACATTCTTCACGTATAACAACAATATATCAAAGCCTTGCGTGGTCGAGCATATACCAGAATTGCATCAAATACTTCTTTATACTTTGAAGCAATTGCATATCTATATCTCACTCATTCCAACACCGATCACTCGATATTGCAACACATATTACTACCATGCCTATTTGGATTCCCTTTTTATTGTGTATACACCAATTCGCACGTCAAATACAATTTCTTGCATACATTAAAAATCATTTTTATTTCGTTCAAATACTTTCATATTTACATCAAAATACTTCTTCGTATAGTTTGTCCTCATAGGACTCTTGATTCTATAGTTACCCAATCCTCTTATAATGTTCTTTTATTCCATCCGAGGACTAACAAGATATTTATTTTACTTAGTTCCATTCATCACTTAGGTGATGTATACCTCCAGTTGCACTTGTAACTTTTGAGTTTCCTTTAGATCTCAATTTTATAAAGACCATAATTAACAAGTTCACTATGCAAATACTCATTACACTTCATCCTTGTGGCATAAGTTTACCACCCATTCCCGAACATGAGTGTACATAATTCTATTCTCTTAACCTTAACAAACTCATTGATACTAACATGTCCGTTGTGATGATTCTGTACCATTAATTCAGATTGTATTGTCTATTATGCCTACCATAGCAATACTATCTAGGATTGCAGGCATCCAACTCCCAAGTGACAATGCTATTAGGATATACTTGTACTTTTTAGTTTCTGACCCTGTGATTCTTACTGGAGCACATTGTTTTGGTTTGCAAGAGTATTTCATAGTTGGGAATATGCACAATATAACATTTTATTGCTTCATTTCATGCCAAGTATGCATATACTTTGTCCTCATTTGTAACCTTCATTTGTTCTACTATGTAGTATTAATTTGAACTTTGTTTGAGTCAGAACTTAGGGATTTCGCTCTTTGAATTTTCTTGATTTTTCGTTCATTCGTTCTTTGAATTTCACAAACTGCCGGCGACCAAGACAGCCACCGGCGACCACCCTCCCTCTGCAAGATTACGCATCACTGGTGGTCGCCTCCTCAACTGGACCTATCCCATCCGACTACTAGCCACCACCGACGTGAACCAGCAAGGAGTGCCAGCAGTAGTCAGTCACTCCGGCCAACTTTCTGGCAACCATCATTCAGGGGTTCTTTACTGTCGATGAGCGCCTGCATAGGCTCCGCTACAATCCAGGTTCTCTCTATCTTTCTTGCCTTGTTATATTTTGTTTATCATTTAAATTGT